>JAROYE020000145.1:0-22493 GCA_029619315.2 Dynastes maya
AATAGCTACAGTTTTAAAACCCAGTATGCCAATTAATATAAAACAGCTAAAAAACCCAAAAACTCAAAGAAATTGTGTTAAAAATTTTTTCCCCAGTGTTATCGATGCAAAAAAATATCTCCTGCTTGAAGTAAATTATAATTCCGACAGATTTATCTTAAAAATGTGATGCAGTCAGCAGTTATGTTTAGATCGAAACTTGAGATAATTATGATAGATAATTTCAAAAAGATTACATAAGACTATAGAAAAAAAAACTTTTTGGAAAACATGCACATGCAATTGTATTTACCCCAAATAAGAAAATTTTTTTACTGTTTCTTTCTTAAAACTCTACGTTATGATATCCTCCCCATCGTCCTTGATGTAAACTGTGAATTCAGGAACTCACATAAAACTCACATATCACGTATTATTTATTAGTTTTCTAATGGTATTAATCCTAGTTAAGTAAAATATAACGCAATAATGAGTGCTGTATGCAATATCATTTCTTACAGGTGATGAGATGAGAATCACGGGAGATGTTCAAGGCTTCTGTTTAAACTTAAACACTCAGTGCGATTCACATACGATTAATCCATTAAACGTATATTACATATATTTTTCAAAATAGAACACTTGAGAAGAAACATTGTACCTTTAATTATACAAAGTGCGGTATCAGAGATTAGTTATCATTTATTAAGTGAAAGATAACTTTACAGTAATATTAAAAATAACTACGTTGATAACTGGAAAATAACTGGAAAATATATCCAATTACATTTAAATTTCCCACAATACGAAGACTGAAAGATATACCCATACTACAGAGTTTACAGAGACTATCCTTCGTTGTGTATACTAGTTATTGTTTGTTATTTTTCTCTTTAAGGTGCCATTTTTTTTAAAAGTTGGAAAGAAGTATGATGAAGTGAGATTTTGGTTTATTTTATTTGTACACATATTATTACAGAAATGAGTCCTTTTTTATAGTCTCTTTTAGTTATTAAAGTAATTCTGCTCCATACAAACGTAATTTATCTCGAGAACTTTTTAATTACTCTGTTAATAGTTGACAGGGTACTAGTTATTAGAAAGAAATATAGAAAACAACAAATAGTGACAAAAAAAAGAAGAAAGGTAAAAAAAATAACGAAATAACTTTCCAGCAAAGCATGCAATCCAATCATATGCACAGTGCGGCAACTTCACAAATAATACAAATGAAAATATTGTAAATAGGTATAGCATATGGTTAAGAAAGTCTTACATATTAAGACAATCAATACAAATCTATAGAAATATATAGTGTGTTCCGTTTAAGCAAGATATGTATGTTATAGCATATTCTTTTGCAAATAGATATGACATTACAATTAAAAAAAGAGGAGCTAAATCTTTCCCTTTTCCCTTTCAAACACACCTGGTAGTAAATAATAGCGATTTCAGCATTTGATTCCATTTAATACCATAACTATAATGGTACAATACATCATAGCACACTTTTTACCGACCTGAGATTTATAAAATTTGTAAAATAAATATACCAGCCGGTCGGAAGCGACCCCAAACCCCTTTTTTAGGGTTTAATGTTGCACCTGCGAAAAACCTGCCACCCATGGGCGGGGCTTTTTTTGAGCCATCAAAAAGGGATTTTTTCGAATTTAAAGAATAAATTAAATTTCACTGATTTTTTAAAAAAGCATTGTTATTCCTTTGTAATTTAAATAAAGTTTTTTATTTGGGAGGGGAAATTTACTTGTTTTTTTAAAAACCTGGGAATCATATTTTGGGCCTTATTTTGCTAACGTAAAGGGTTTTTTAATTCTTTCTGTTTACCAGGGGATTAAAAAAAAAAGAGGCAAAGGTTTTTCCTTTAAAAATATTATCCCATCCATGGGGTGTCGCTTTTTCCGCATGGTATTTTCTTTTTTTTTGCGTTGAACTGCCCGTGATTTTTTCCAAATTTTTACAGTAGAAAATTAAAAAGGGTTTTTTGCCCTTTTTTTTCGCCAATTTTCCACAAGCAAATTTTGTATTTTTTTTTGACAATTTTAAAAGGGGCGTTTTTTAATTTAAAAATACCCTTGTTCATAAATGCAATCGTTGTAAATCGGGGGTTTTATCTCCTTTTTTTTTCGTTTTAAATTTGTGGCTTATGGGGCGTTTGTGTTTTTTGGGGATATTCAATTACATATTTTTGAATTTGGGGAAAATTTGGGACTTTGGGGGATTTAGTTACATTTTAAACCGAACCATTGACAGTCGGGGCCAAATTTAAGACCCTTCCAAGCTAGAAAAACCCATACCGTCTGGAAATTTTTTTCCTTAAATTTTATCTTTAAATTTGATTACCTACTTTTTTTGTTCAATAATTTTCGAAAAAAATTTGTTTTTTTATTACTTTTTGATCAAAAAGTGTCTCATTAATCAATCCCCTAAAACTTGTTTTTCCGACTTTGTTTTGCTTTTTAAGGGCATCACGAAATAAGGTCGCGATACGCCATGGAAAAAAGGGTGCAACATCAGAAAAAAATTTGGGTTTAAATCAACCCCTTTAAATTTTTAAATTTCTAAATCTTTCCCCTGGCGGGGCCCAATTTGGGCCCCTTTAAACCTGGCGGGAAGCTGGGGCAATAGAAGTTCACCTAGGGCTTGCAAATTTCCGGCCCCTTTAAAAAAAGGCTGGTTTAAAAGCAGGCAGAGTCCGAGAAATTTTCCCGCAGGTAGTTGGCAAAAAAGCGGAAACCCTTTAAATATTTTCCAAAGTCCTTGAAGTATCCCATAAGCGTCGGCAAGCAAACCAGGGAATTTGGGCTTACCTTTTACCGTTGTAACAACTTTTAAATTTTGGTGGGTGCCGTGAACGACCCCCCGGGTAGAAACCCCCTTAATTTTCGTATTTTGTTTTTAAACCGTTTCTTCCGTTGTAAATTTTTAAATAATTAAACGTTAAGACCGAAAACCCACAAAAATATTTTCACACCGCCCCAAAAATCCTTGGGAGAATTTTTTTTTTCCTTTTGGGTGTCCCCAAAAACAGAGTCTATTTTTTTTTATTTTTTTAAAAATTTTTCTACCCCTTGTTTATTTAGCCCTTTAATTTTTAATAATTACTTTTGTTTTTAAATTTGTAAAAAAGGTCAAAAATTTTTCTATTTACTCTTTTTTCCGTCACGGGCCCTCTGGATTTTCCGTAACGATCCCAGGTAAATTTTTTGATTGACGACTCCCTCGAAAACCGCCGTAAATTCATTTTTAAAATTTCATTATCACTATCATTATGGCCACCGACATGTTTTTAAATTAAATAAAAAATTTCTTAGAGCCCAAACAATTGGAAAAACCGGAAACCCCGGGACTCCCCAAAAAAATTGAAATTTTTGTGGTTTTGTAGAGGGACCCAAAAGGTAAACACCCCCACTTTTTTTTTATGGGCGGAACCCCCTTCCCCGTAGGTGGGGGGGAGGCGCTCTTAAAAAAAAACTCCCCCTTTAAAAATTTTTTGCAAAAAATCCGAAAACTTTTGGAGATATTGAAAAAAAGTTAGGCCCAATTTTTTAAATTTGTTTAAAAGAGGACAAAATTTAAATACAAAAAACCCTTTATTTCAAAAAAGTTTTAATTTTTAATTTAAAAAAATTTTAAACCCCCCCCCCAAACCCCTTTTTTGAAAAGTCAAAAATTTCTAAATATGGGAAAAAGAGAGGCTTTTTATACTAAATTTCAACCCTATAATTGTTATCTTTGGAGTTTTACCTTTTTCATTCCAAAAAAAAAATATTTTGTCATGTAAAATGTGAAACCAGAGGAGGGTTACATTAAATTTATGTAAAAACCAGTTTTCCCGGTTAAGGATTTTTTAGATTTTTTTTTTACAAACCCTTTACTAACTTTATCCGGTTGTTTTGGGGGGCTTTAATACAACAATATTAAAAACTTTTTTTATGTTTTGTAAACAAACTACCGTTTTGGGGAGTTGAGAAATTTGGGTTAGAGGGAGAAAAAAAAATTCATCTAAAAATTTTGGATATTATTATAAATACCTCCGGAACTGAAACATACCCGGGAAATTTGAAAAAATAGCCGGAACTAAATAAACAGAGAAACCCTAGTTGTTTTGCGGGAATGAAAAATTTACATTGAAATTTTTTTTGAAAACTAAAAATTTTCACACATACTACATAAACTTTTCTTTAATTTTTTTTTTTTTAAAATTTGAAAAGCTTTTAACCCTAAATTATAATGTGTAAACCTTACAAGTTTAAAATCCCTTTTACTTTTAAATTGTCAGGGGGATACAAAAAATTGTGCATTTTTTTTAAATAATATAACATATTGAAAAATATATACATATATATATAATATATATATATATATAATACATTCTGCCAACATTTTTTGGGCGTCCTTTTTAATACAGGTTATTGCGTCTATTACAAAAGTGGCCCCTTACCCAAAACTATACTGTGAATTTTGGGTTTGGGAAAAATAGCCCTACTACCCATCTGCCCCTTCAATTGCAAAAATCAAATTTTTTTGGCATATACAAATAATGTTTTCATTTCACACACATTAGTGGGCCCCCTTTTAAATTCAAAACCAGGGCCAGCCCCTTGGTTGTATTTTAAAACTTTTTGGAGTCCGCGCTTTTGTTCCCCAACTTAAAAATTTTGGGGAATCCCCTTTACAGAAACAAATTTTTCGTGTCCGTTGGGGCTAAAAAAGGGTGCTGGAAAAATTAAAAAAGGACCCGAAATGCATCCTATTTAAAAGAAATAAAGGGGTAATTATTGTTGTTTTTTCCCTTTTAAAATGCTAATAAATATTTTATAACAAAATTTTAAATGCACAAATATTCTGCAGCACTTCGGGAACAGCCTTTAAACACCAGAAAAACTTATGATTTTAAAAATTAAAAACCCAAAACTTGCACCCAGGAGGCCTTTGGAAAAGAAAAAGGGCTAAATAAAAAATCTACTAGCTCTAGATTTAAACCCTTTTTGCCGAAAAAATTGCAACTAGAAAGGCTTTGGAAGGCGGCCATGTTTAAACAGAAAATTGAAAATGAAAAAAAAAATTTTTTAATATTCCCGGAGGGGGGAAAAATTTTTTATTTTTTTGTTTTTTTAAAATTTTTTCTTTTTTTGTTTTTTTTAAAAAGTAAATAAATATTCAAAATTGGTTTTTCTTTTTCACCTTCAAAATTTTTAAATAATTAAAAAGTTTTTTGGATTTCAAAATTTTGACTCATAACTCACCCTCTTTTTGCCTAATTCAAAAATACTTCTAAACGTTTTTGCCCGAAAAACGTAAATAAAACAAAGAAAGCCTTTACTAACACCTAAAATATCCCAAAGGGTTTACTTATGTTTTATTAAAAATGTGGTGTTTTAAGACTACGGGTTAGGTAGAATATTTTTATATTTATTTTTTTTTAAATAGCTTTATTTGAAAAATTAAAAAATAAAAATTTTAAAAACCAACGAAAAACCCCGTTCTAAAAAAAATTAAAAAGGGTTTAAAATGACAAACAAAAATTTAAATCGTAGCTTACATATTGCAATTACTATTTCTGCCTTAGCAAAATTTCGCTTCGTTCTTTTTCTTTTTGTTTAAAATTCTTTTTTGTGAAAAATATTTTGTTTTTAAAGGGCCAGGTTTTTTTTGCAAAAACCTCTGGGTGCTGGGGATTTCAACTTTTTCACATTTCCTTTTGGATGGTTTACTAGTTTTGGTGTGTTTTTTGGGAAATAATTTAAACCACTTTTTTTTTGTTTAGTTGCCCAAAGGGAACTAAGGAAACGTTTTTTTTTGAAAAAAGGTTTTGGGGGCGAATTTAACAATCGCTGAAATTGTAACGGAATTGGATCATTAAGTTCGGCAAATTTTCCCTCAACGATTGTATTTTTCAAAAGTCACTTTCATGGGTCCTTTCATCCCTATAATAAAATTTTTATTCCATTTTACATCAAATTCACTGTTTTCCCCTTTGAAACCCTTTGTACCATTTTTTTTAAACCATTAATTTAAAAATTGTTAAAAATTTTTGCTGTGGGGAAATATATCTTTGGAAGACTCCTGGGAAACTCCCAAGGGGTTGCCCCATAAATGTAGCTAATTATTTTTTTTTCGTTTTTGGGAAACAATTTAAAAAATGTTGTAAATAGTATTAAAGTTTTTTTTCAAAGGGCCCGGAAATTTTGAAATTGCAAAGGGGGGTTTTTTTTCCCCCGCAGGGTTTGGCATTTTTTTAAAAGGTTTTGTACCCAAATTATATGGGAAAACCCGAAATCGGGCCTTCGCAAAAAAAAATATGGATTGTCTCTAGGGATAAATTTCCCTCTACTTCACGTAAAATCGTCATGTGATTCAAAACATCGGCATTTAAATAAAACCGAACGAAATCTTCCGGCGCTTTTTCCCCCTGACAACTATTTTTTTCAAAATTTTTTAAAAGAGTCTCCTCAGTAAAGATACAATTTTCCAAATTCTTCGTTTTCCTGCTTTTTTTGAGGAAAAATTCACATAGTATGAAAACTGCATCTTCGGGAGCCCCTCCGGGAAACGTTTTCTTTTTAAATAAGTATTTCTGCAGTAAACTTTTTTCCATCAAAGAAATTATAAGTTTCAGCATTTCTGCCCTCTTTAAGCCTTTCGAAGCATTTTCGGGCCACCGTATTAAGTACTGTCTTAGCAATTTTAAATCGCTTGCATTTTTGAGGTTTAAATTTTTACGGGCTTGTGATGATATATCGAATCGCTAATTTGATTAAAAAATAAATAAAATCATTTTTTTAAAAAAGGCTTGCCTTCAGCTTCACAGAAAAAAACTGGGGGAAATATCAAGTATGGTTTTTTGAAAAGCGTACGTGATGACAAGGTCACAACATTGCCTTAAAATAAAACAATGTTCTCGCAAATGTGGGTGAATATACTTTTTTTGGGCCTCTACAAAAAAAATCTATTGTGGCTGTAATGCCGAAAACAAATTTGTTATAGAGGGTTTTTAAGTTTTCAACAGTTCAATAATTTTTGGGGGAAAGTTCTTTTTTCTTCGCGAAGGGGACATGGACAAATTTTTTTTCTCTGTGTGTATTTAAATCCCTTTTAAATACCCAAAATGCGCAGATCTTTTTTAAAGGTCTTAAAGACTTTTTAATCTCCCCCCATATGGGGAAAATACTTCCTCTTTTAAAAACCGATGATCAACTCTTAAATTGGGTTTGTGATTTTTTAATTGATTTTGTCCCTCTTGTGCATTACCCTTTACAGTTACCAAACCAAAGCACTTTTTTCTTGGTGTTTAAAAGGAAAGTTTATATGAAAAATATCAAACTGACCGACCGGGAACATACACAAAAGGAAAAAAAAATGTCTACTATACAAAAAAGCGTACATCCGACAACGGTAAATCGAATGGGTGATTCACCAAAAAACCCGGAAAGGGTTTGCGGCATTCGACGGACACGAGGGTTTTCCGTTTGGGGTTTTAGTTGCGAGTTTAGACTGCATTATGGCAACAAATCTTAGTAAAAATTTTCCTGGGAGTATATTTTTTTTAAATTTTCTTTTATTTCATAAAAATTCGGGTTTTTTTTTTTTCGTCTTTAGAATCTTTTATTAGTTGCCCCAAGCTTCGAAACAACAACAAAATAAATAAAAACAAACTTTTTAAAGGCGCCCCTGCTTCAAATTTTTAGGGTGCGTTCTTTGCCCACAGTGGGGTCTACATGAACTTTTGGAAAAGCTTCCCTAACAACCCGCATCGAATCGATCGGATTCCATTTTAATCCCCCCTGGGCTCTCTCGCTGTACATATACAATATACCCTTTTTCCCCCTTTTTCCCAAATTTATTTTTTTTGTACTGCATTAAAAAAAACCTCCGCAGGGGTTCGCAAAAAGGGTTTTTCTTTCTTCTTATTTTGTCTAGGAAGTGTTTTTCGTTTTTTTGTTTTTAAATTTTATTTTTTCGACAATTTTTCCCAAAACTTCATTTTCTGTTGAATGTTTTTTTTTTGATAGGGCAGACAAAATTTTGCACATTTTGCTTCACTAAAATAAAAAATAAAAAACCAATTCGATTTTTTTGTACTTTCCCTTTAAAAAAGAGCGAGCCTTTGAATTTTAAACAAAAAATTTACTTGTTTGTCTTGAATCATGACACAATTTTTTAATTTTTTTCACCCCGAAGAGCATTTTTTTTAAATTATTATTATTATTATTATTATTATTTTAAATTTTTATTCAAATTATTATTACATTATTTTTTTTTATTTTTTCCTTTAAAATTACCACCGGGACGCAAAAAAAGCAATATTGCGTTTGGAAAGTACCACGCGACATAGATACACAAATGAAAAATTCAAACCCCTTGAAACAAATTTACTCCCACTTTGGGCCCAATAATCAAGGCAGAAAAACGTGTTAAGGGTATGTAAAATATCTATATTTATACAGATTCGTATATATTTTCCCAGGGCCTCAATGGGAAAATTGCTTTGGAACAAAAATATACATTTTTAACATTTTGGCAACATTTTTGCCCTCCCCTAAAAATTTTTAAAAATCCGTTTTTTTATCTTGGACCCAAAAGGGAGGGGGCGATAAATTTTAAAGGTTTTGGGAAAATAGGGTTAAAAAACTGTAAAGAATTGTATTTTTTTTCCCCTTAAAAAAGTTCGCCCGGGAACATTAAAACCAGAAGCGAATTGTTTGCATCCAAAATTTAAAACAAACGAAATAATTTCATGGACGCAAAAAATCAATGTAAACGGGAAAATTTAAAATTGGACGCAATAATGATGGGGGAAAAAATAAAATTTTATTTATAAAATATATATTATATAATATATATATATATATACATATATAAAATATATATACAGATTCCCCAATTTTTTTCATACTTACTTAATGTACATTACATGCTAACATCCCTTTAATAAAAATGTTTTAAATAAAAGGGGTTTTACAATAATGGTAATCTAAAAAGAAATTTTAAAAAAACAAAAATATTGCTTCCACCAAGAAAAAACGTAAAAAGAGCCGGTTTTCCACAAATAGTGAAACAGTGGTGTGGATTGTGCAGTTTTGGAAAAACAGAAATTTTAAACTGGTTTTTCAAAGGCACTTGGTGCTCCGAAACCGTACCCCCCTTTTGTACCAAGAATACTTAAAAACACTAAACAATCTGGAGACAAAACTGATTTGGGTTAAAGCCCTGTAACTTAATTTTTTGTATTTCGGTATGCAAGTTTTATTCGGGGGCCCATAAAAATTAACTTGGTCAAAAAAAAGTTCTTAAAAAAAATTTGTCCAAAAATCTAAAACCATAAAATCTAAGGGTTTAAATTTAATGCTGCCATCTTTTTTGGGAAAGGGGTCAAAATTTAAAATTTTTCGTCTTTTAGGGGTCATTTGTAGAAAAGTTCCGCTAGACAGTGCCCACTCCTGAATCTAGAAAGGAGAAAATTATTGGGACCTAGCATTTGGCAAAAAACCCTCTGTATACCATTTTTTGAAATCGCAGATTTTAAATTTTTCCAGTTAAATACAGAAAATGTACATTTAAATTGGGCGAAAAAAGTGTTTCCTGTACGCGAGTACCAAAATACCGTTTTACCTTTTTTTTAAAAACTGGGAAAAAAGTGGAGAAAAAATCTCCCATTTGGGGAAAATAGTAGGCTTTTTGGGTAAACTATGAGTAACAGAATCCCAGAGCCCTGTACAGTGACTTCAACGTGCTTTTCACCTCTTTGAAAAAAGGGTACGACCAGAGTGTTTTTCCCATATTAAAAAACCCCTCATCGCTTTAAAAAATATAGCCCTCTTTAAAGAGAACTAATAAAAGGTTTTACTTTTTTTTAAACCCTTCGCTTACTTTCCGCGTATTCAGTTGTATCGTATCAGCAGAATGTGTAAAAAATTTATTTTATTTTACGGGATAAAATACCTGCACCTTTTTAAAAATTCCAAAATCCCCCAAATGTCCAGCTTTAAAACTTGTAATCCACTTTGACTTTTGCCTCTAAGGGCCCAACTCGAATTCATATCATGCACTATATTTCCTCGTGTTAGCGCGTTTTTAAATTGTGAAAGAAATTTTTTCCGCATATATCTTCCCTTTTTCACTTTTGGGTTTTCCCCCCTCATTAACGCTATTTTCCCCCCTATAAAACTGCTGAACTGATTTTCCCTTTCTAAACTTCTTTTTAAAAAACACTTTCGAGCTTTTCGTCTTCCCTTTCTTCTCACTTTTTCCAAAAATTCTACAGTTTTTAATTTTAAAATTTTTGGGGCACTAAACGCTAACCCCCCTTTCTTCAGGACCCCTTCTTTTCTCAATTTTCATTACCCTTTTTCCCTTGGATGTATTAAACAAATTTTGGGGGGTTCTGGGGTTTTCTAAACCGAAAAAAATTCCCCAACTAAATTTTTCCATTTTCGAAACAAAACCATACCTTTTTCAAAAGCTCTAAAAATAAATTTTTTAAAAGGCTTCGTGCAACTGTATTTCGTCGGGTTTGTCGTGGGAGTTCTTGCAATATTTTTCAATTTTTAAAAGTTTTTTGTAAAAATGTACAGAATTTGGCAATTTTAACTCGTGCCATTTTTTTTCTTCGCTTTTTTCTCTAATTGTGAGTTCCGAGTGATTACTTTAATTTTAAATTAAAAACCTTTTAAAATTTTTCCCGAAAATGCATATATATTAACTTATCAGAAAACTACGTAAACAAAAATTTTTCATTATTTCAAAATAAATCACTTAAAAACAATTCATATAATACAGAATGTTATTGATGTTTAATAAAATTTTTTTTGATGTTTTTAAATCTAGACGAAATTTTTATGTAAAAAATTTTACTTGTTTTTGGACAATCCATTCTAATATTTTTTTAAAATTTACGCATACGAAAAAAAAAAATACTTTTCATATAAACACTTTCGCAAAAAAAATTCTTTGTTGTTTTTATTGTAAATTCAGCAAATAATACAAACCCCATACAAAAGCAGACCCAGTTTCAAGTTTATTATCAGATTCTGACGTTTTGATAAATTATTATGAATATTTTTTTATTTAAAAGTGTTATTACTTTGGGTTTTTTATTAAATTTAATAGTAAAAGAAATTAGAAAGCCCTTTTTCCCTATACAAATATTTTTTTCTTTGGATTAAAAGGGTTTAAAACTAAATGATAACAATGTAAAAAGGGTTTTAAAATTTCCATTTTAACACCCCTCTTTTCCGATTTTTTAGAAATTTTAAAAGTTTTAAAAAGGATTGGGGGGGGGGGGAAATTTTTTCCCTATTAAAATTAATACTTTTTGAAATGAAATTTTTCTTTTTATATACCCTTTCTTTCCAAGATTAAAAACTTGTTTTTAAACTTTTTTTCAATCCCCCAATAGTTTTCGAGTTTTTTTTGCACAATAAAAAAGGGGTATTTTTTTCTTAAGAGCGCCCTCCCCCCCAACCAAAAGGGAGGTTTTCCCGCCGATAAAAAAAGTGGGATTTTCTTCCCTTTTGGAAACCCCCTCTACAATCCACAAATTTTAAATTTTTTTTGGGACCCGGGGTTCCCGGGTTTTTCCCCCCTTTTAAGTATAAATTAAACAAGAAAATTTTTTTTATCTTTTTTTTAAAGGGCCGTTTATATGAAACCATTTTAAGGATGTCCCCTTTTAGATAAAGAAATGCGTTTCAGAGTTTTCCCATGCCCTATTTTAGAAAATAAATTTTTTCTGAAATTTAAAAGTGAAACCAAATTTAAGTTAAAAATTCCATGAAAATTGGCAAAAAGGGCCCCCCAATGAACTTTAATTAATTTAACCCCCATATTGATTGTTTATCTAAAATATTTTTTGACTTTTTTCTGAGAATTGTTTCCACCTGACACCCTAGGGGCGGGAAATGCGCAATTCCCTTTCTATACTTGCTAATTTCGCTAATATAGATTCCCTTTTTAGCTTTTGGCAAAAAGAACACTTTACAAATTAAAAGGAATTCGAAATTCAAAATTAAAGGCAATTTTTTTCATTTCGACGCTTTTTGGGCAAACGTTAGATTTTTTAAAAAAAAGTCCTGAGAAAGGGGTTTCGCGTCGCAACATTCCGGGGAGGGGTATTTTTCAGCGCTATATTGCTAATTTGTTTTTAATTTAAAAACACTACAATTTTTAAGTCGCGCGATTAATTTGTTTAAATTTAAACAAACTTTCTGTCGAGGCCAGAAAAAAGGGGGAAAACCCTTGCACCTTTTCACGAGGAAAGAAACCTTTTTTTACGCAAAAAATTCTATAAGAATCAGGTGTCCTAGCTTGGGGTTAAGAAATGATCTCAAAGCTACCCATAAAAGTTTTGGTTTCTGCCCCGAAAAGTCAGAAGAAAAGGTTTAAATAAGCCGGGCTGATTAGTAAAAACCAAGAACTGCGCTACTCTTTCCGAGAGGAAAAAAGTTTTCCCGGGGTTTCGTTTTTTCAGAAAAACATAATAATTGGTCTAGAGATGAAATTTGGAAAAGTGTTTTATTTTCTAATGAAAATGGGTGAGCATAAAATCCTGGGAAGGACGTGGACGAAAATTTATTATAACGCTCTACAGAGTTTAGTCCCTTTATTTTGAAACCCAGATCCCATGACGCAAATTTTTACCCTTGGGGACAATCCAGTTGTACATGTAATGCCTTTTTTGGGAGTTTTTGTACTAAACAATTTTTTATTTTTTGCAAGACAAATGCCTGGGGTTTTCACTTGGGTAGGGGACGTGCTGGGGGGATCCCCAATGATATTCATTAAAACCGGTTTTTCGACGACCCCTCCAAACCCGTCCGGACCCTAAATCTGAAGAACAAACTGTATACGAAACGTTGACGTCATATACCTGTAACCCCTTTCAGAACTGAAAAATTCAATTCTTAAAATGATAAAAAATTTCCCCAGGAAGCCTCCCAAAATTTTAATTTTGAAGCATGCCTAAGCGCATAAATGGCGTTTTAATTTTTTGAGGTAGAGCCGGCAACACGCGTTATTATCTGTAACGTTTAGGTTCCCCAAAAGGGATATTGGTGAACCGCGAACCAAAATCAAAAATTTAAATTTTTGCAAAATTAGGTTTAAAGACAACATCTTATAAATTAACAGGTCAAAAGTAAAGGGAAAGCTCTATTTTTTAGGTTTTCAGTTGAGATTTTGCTTTGATTTTTTTCTTTACCCCCCCTAACCTTTTTCACTAATTTCCTTAAAAGTTTGGGTACTAATATCCCAAATATATCCCTTTATTAATTTTTATTCTATTTAAATTTGGGTTTTCCCCTTTTTCTATAATTTTTTAAAAATTTTTTTTTGAAAAATTTAAAATTTTTAAATTTTTTACTTCTTAATCCGAAATAAAATAATGCATTTTTTTACTTTTTCATTTAGTTTCCCTAATTTGTTTAATAAAACATTTTTCCTACTACCGGCTACGTAAATCAATTCTTATTGCCCTGATTGAGGGGCGTAAGTGCGATTTACGAGCTTTTGTACCTTGGTTGCCCCTTTTCAGCTGAAAAGGAATGGAATTTTACATCCTATTGGGCGTAAAATAATAATACATTAATAAGCAAACGGTTCAACACAAAAACAAAACTGAAAATTTTAAAAATTACGGAAGTATATAAGCAAAAGTCAAATATTTTCAAACAATCCTGTTTTTTTTTTTTAAAACTTGGCCCGGTAGTAAAGGAAAAATTTTCCTATGACCCCTTGGGTCGTAGTTTCTCGCGGTCCTTTGGGTCATTACAAACATCTTCGACCGCCCAAAAAGCATTTTCATCCCTTGTGAATAAATAACTGTTTTAAAAAAGTAAAAAAAGACAAAACACCACAACTCTACCAACGTCAAAAAGGGAAATGGTTAATTATTTCGGGGCCCTGTCAACAAAAAGGCTGACCAAATCGGGGTGTTTTCACCATAACTAAACAAAGATTTGTGATGGAAGGGGAAAGTTATACCAGTTTATCATACCCAAAAACCTTTTGTTTTTTTTATACTTTTTTCTTCCAAAAACTTTTAAAAAAAATGGGTTTGTCATTGTTGTTCATCAATTTTTTTCGCCAGAGCCTCATTACATTTCCAGTAGAAAAAAGCCGGGAAGATAAAAAGCGGGAAAAAACCCCAAAGGGGTTTTCTGATATAAAAAAAAGGGATAATTTTTTTGGAAAATTAAACCGGGAAAAAACCAAGATGAAATTTCCGCTTTGAGACCCGTTTTATATTACTCCCCTTATTGTCGGCAATTGTCCCTATTTTAACAAAAGTTCTGGTTTTTCACAAAAAGCAGTTCTGTTCGTTTTCCCCCCAATGTATATACCGGGTTATTCATTAGGGGGGCGACCAATCATACCGGGGAAACCTTTTTTCGATGAATCTTGGGAAAAAGGTTTGGGAATGAAAACATATTTAAAAATTTTTCTGAAGAACCACAGATGGCGCAATTTTTTAATTAAATTTTTTTTTTTATATAATTTTCTATTATCAAGGGGGACGAAAAAAAAACGCGAAAAAACGGGTGAAATTATCTACAAAAATTTACTACAACAATCAATTTTTCGGGTTTTGGGGCCCTTTATCCCATTTTTTCCCGGATGATTTAAAAGTCTATTTAATTTTTCCCCGATTAATAGGACAAACCCCGGCACAAAACGTAATCTAGTTTTCCAAATTTTAAAACAATAAAAAAAAAGCAATATTTTTATGTTCTTTAAAACCCACCATATTTTTTTTCACAATGAGTCCCCAAGGGTTTTTAAAAAAAGTTTACATTTTAAGGGCCCCTTGTGTGATAAAAAATTTTGCTTCCCTTTCCCCCCACTTATAATGGACGCAAAACGGGGGGGGGGGGAAATTAATTAAAACCCAAATTTTAGATAATTATTTAATGTGGTTTTTTTGATGGTTTTTTTTTTCTATGTTCTGGGGACAAACGTTACCGAAAACAGGGGGAGTCCCGAAAGGATGGCGTTCTCATAAAAAATTCTGGGCAATTATATTAAACCCCTGGGGTTTAAAAATACTTTGGAAATGCCCGCCCTGTTGGGGCGCTTTGTTCTTTAAAAGTAGTTTTTTGGGCATCGGGTAGTGTGTTGTATAAATTTAAAAAACGAATATTTGAGCCTTCAAAAAAATCCTTACATTTAAAAAGGGAAATACTCCTACGCAAATTAAAAACCGGATAGAGTTTTTTTTTCGGGGACTTTGCACCCTGATTTTTCCACTATGAAATTTTTTGTAGCTGAATTTTTAAACATTTGGGGTTTTACCAGCTTGGTTGCGATGAACATTCGGGACGGGCCAAAAAATGCAAAATACTACCATAACACGGAAAAATTTTAACCCAAAAGGGGGTTTAAAGAAAAGCAATTAATTTTAATTAATTAAATTTTTTGAGGGGATAACAAGGCTGTGGGGATCTCGAAAAAAGGGGTTTTGTCATATACTGACTAATCATCAGGCCAAAAAGCCAAAATAACCAAAACAGTGGGCTGGAAAAAATAAATTTGGGGTCTGAAAAGGCGAAAACTGTTCCCTCGGCCGGGAAAATCATGGCGACTGTTTTTTGGGATAGTCGTGGGGTTTTTGTTAATCGACTATCTTTAAAAAATAAACATAATAACGGGAAGTGCTGCGCATTTATTCTTGACAACTGAAACAAAAATTGCCAACTATAAAAAAACCCAAATAAACTGAAAGTGAAAAAAAAAATACTTGTTTCTGTGTTTTAAAGGGGAAAACTTTCGGCTACCCCTTGCATAACCGGGTTTGCCACCCCTAATAAATCCCCCATTTTCTTTAAAGAAAAAGGAAAACCCCTCCCAAAATTTTTCGTGGGTTTTTTAGTAAGTATTCGGGGACAGCTTATTTCCCCCATAAAGAATAAAATTTAACAAATTTTTAATTATAAAATAAAAAAAATTTTTTCGAATATTATTTTAGTTTGAAGATATCCCTGTAGCTATCTTAGTCAAACATACTAAACAACAACATTTTTTTAAACACATTCGGGTAACAATTTCCTTTCGTATTTTTTGTGTATAAATTTGGAAAAAAAACACCACTCAAACCCTCCGGATTGCTTTTACCTATACTTTTTTGTAAACTTTTTCCTTTTAAAAGATAACCAAATTGGGGAAAACAATATTTTTTCGTTTTTTTCCAAATTTACTGCAAAATTTAAAACGCAAAGATTCATGGTTTTGTTTTTTGTTTTTTCCCAAAGTTCTAAAAGTAGGGATCGTATTATTTTATTTAAAAACTGAACATATTTTTTTAAAATTTAAAAAAAGGGGGATAAGATCAATTAACTTTTTTAAATCAGTGACAAATTTGGGAAAATTTAAAAAAACGGTTTACGCAAATACAATTTTGGGGTTTATATTTTTAAAAAAAAAATAACGAGGGAAACGGGGTTTTTCCCAATTAATTTTTTCGCTTAATCCCCAACAGTACGTTGAAAAATGCCGGGAAAATTTTGCCTTTTAGGTTTTTAAATTTTCACCACATATTCATTTTGGGGGAAAAAGGGGCAAGGGAAAAACGAAAGGCTTCCCCCTGGAAATATCTAAGGGGTTTAAAGGGGAAGGGCCATCTTGGAAGAACCCAAAGGTTCCAAAAAAACCAAAGGTTTCGAAATCAATTTAGTTTATTCCAAAAAATTCAGTTTGATAAAGAAAGGGCTTTTTTTGTAATTTTTAAATCACCAAAGGGGAAAAATTTTTTAAAGGGAAAAGGAACATTACTTTTTAAAAGGGAAATTTTTTGGCCCGCCGGAATGTATACTAGACACAGATACCCAAGACCATATGTTTTTTAGAATCTCGAGAAAAGGAAAAAATCTTATGAAAAGGGCCTAAAACGAAAATTCCCTTAGACTTTGATTATTTGGAGGTGTCCCAATTTCAGCTATCTTTTAATCTTTTAATTTTTGGGGGGAGAATTTTTAGGGACCTTTTTAAGGGAAAAAGTAGAATTTGCCCCCCCGGGAAAATTGGAGTTCCAAAAAGGGGAAAAAAAACGGAAAAAAGGGAAAAAAAACAGTTCCCCTAGATAAACCTAAAAATCTCGATTGTTTGTGTTTAATTTTGGGTTTTTAAAAAACCAAATTTTATAAAAAATTTTATTTTGCCTTTTCTGGTTTAATTTTTGCCCGACTTTTTCGGGGTGAAAAAACAATTTTTTTTCCCGTTTTGGTTTTTTTTTTAAAGGGGATTTTTTATCCATTTTGATTTTCGGGTTTATTTTTGATGTTCTTTTAAGTTATAAAAACCCTTTTTTTGTAAAAAAATAAACATATTATACAAACGTATTTACTTTAAATTTTTTAAAGAAATTCAAAAGTTTTTTTAATTTTGATTTTGAAAATTTGATTTGGGGTTCCCCCCCCCCCCCCATTTTCTAACTTTTGGGAAAGAAAGAAACAGCTTTTTTATAAAAAAAATACTTTAGTTTCATTTCTAAAGACTAATTTTTGGGTCATCGGCAGTTCAATTACATTCCATACCGCCGAAAAAATGAAACCAATTATACCACAAATGTACCTTACCCTAAGAAAATTACGACCTTTTGAAAGCAGTAAAGGGGTTTTGGTTTTTCTACTTTTTTTTTTGTTTTTTTCAAAAGGGTTTTTTAGGGGGAAGAGCGTCAAAATTTTTTTTCCTTTTTGGCACCAAAAATGATTTTCCCAAAGGGGGCCCCATTGGAAGGTTTAGGGGGAATTAAATTTTTTGCCGGAAAGGGTTTAAATTTTTTCCAATTTCTTGGGAAGGGTTAAATTTATTTTTTGGTTTTTCTAAACGTCCTTTTTTTATATTTTTGGGTTCCCTTTTTTCTTGTTATTACAACATTTTTGTGGGCACCTTTGTTCATTGGAAAATTTTATCCCTCCCTTTGTTTTGGAAGGAATCCAAAATTTTTCAATATAAAAATTTGGGTTTATATTGACGGGCATAAAATTTCCCGGTTTGTTTCAAATTTTTAGGGTTTTTATTTTCCTTTAAAATTTTTTTCATTTGGGTTTTATCTTAAAGTTTTTAATTTTAAATTTTTTTTCCCAAAAAGTGTTTTTTTGAACACTTTAAACCTCCAGTTCCAAAATAATTTAAACAATTAAATTTTTTAAAATTTTTTTTTTTTTACCACTTTTAAAACATTACAAATTTTACTGACTTAAAAGCTTCAAATAAATTTTTTTTAATTTCCACTACAACATTGTTTTAATTTTTGAAGGTGGTGAATTCAAAGGGAAAAAAGAAGGGAACAGAATTTATAAAATTTGGGAAGGGGTAATTGCCAGTTTAAAGAAATTTCTGGGGGGTGGTATAAAAATTTCTTGTTTCAAAGCTAGTCCTTTAATTTTAAATATATCTATTTTTATTTCCTACATTTTTAAAAAATCAAATTCTTTTCTTTCTCCTTTTTTTTTAACCCCATTTTAATAAATCAAAATTTTTCTTTTTTAAAAAAATTTTAGGTTTTTTTTATAAACCAAAGGTTTGGGAAAATTTTTTGGGAAACCGGGGGGTTTTTTTAAAAATTGCGTTTAACCTTCTTTTTTTGTGTTTTTTTGTTATTTCCCCAAGGGTTTAGAGTTCCCTTCGGTTTTTGTGTTTTATTTAAAAATTTGTTTGTTTTAACTCCAAAATTCAATTTTTTTCTGTTTTGTCCTTTCTTTTAAAAATTTTTGGTTTTTTAGTTTTTTAAGTGATAAAGAACCCCTTTGTTTTGCTTTTTTTTTATTAATTTTTCAAAAAATTTTTTCTCAATTTTTTTTTCCAAACGTGTTTTTTCCCCAGTGCGCGGACCAAAGGGTAGTTTCCCCCTTGGTTTTTTTTCCCCATTTTTTTAAAAAATTCCAACCTCCAACAAAAGTTTACCAAAATTTTGGAAGGGGTAAAATGCTTCTGGCCTTTTTGTTTGTTTCCCTTTTTATTCCCTCCAGTTTTTAAAAAATGAAATTTGGTTTGTAAACGGGGCCGGTTTCCAAAAGGCCAAAAAAACAAAAGCCAACCCGGCTTTTTGGTTTTAAAAATTTAAACAAGCTGGGGTCTGGGGGGGGCCCTTTTCGGGTGGGGGTTTTGTAGTTGGGGGAAAAAGAAAAACTTCCAAAATTTCCGAAACCAAGGGGAAAAGAACAATTGAAAAAGTTTGAAACAAAGGCTTTGGGGGTAAATTTTAAAGAAAGGGAAGGGGGGTCGTAAAATGGGGTTCGTAATTCCAAAAGGAAAAAGGGGGGAAAAAAAAAAGCATCCCCGGGAGCGGGGGGATTTTTGTTCACGGGGGAGTTAATAGGGGTTTAAAAAAAGACCCCTTTGGGGTTCTGGGGGGTAAAGGGGAAATCCGGGGGGTTTTTTTAAAAATTCCCGGGAAAAAGTTAAAAATTCGGGTTTAAACTAGGGGGCAAAATAAAAGAAGGGGGGAATTCGTGAAGGGGGGAATTTAATGGAAAATGCAGGGGAAAATGGGGGGGGCGGCGTTTTCGCTTTTTGGGATCTCCAAAATTTTTCGCGTTTGGGGGATCCCATTAAAATTGGAAAGTTTATATAAAATAAAAGGTTTTTTTGGGGGCCCCCCCGGGGGTTGGACTCCCCAAATATAATATGGGGGAAAAGGGAATTGGGGGGGGCCAAGGTTATGGGACAGGTTTTTCAAAAACTTCCCCTTTTGGGGCAAAAAGGGGCCATTAAATAAAATTAGGGGGGGGGAAGATGTTTCCCAAACAATAAGTAATTTAAATTTGGAAAGGGGGTATTTTTAACTGCCCAAATTTTTGTGTCCAAATGGATTGCGCAGGGGTTCCCCCTTTTCGGGGTTCTCCTTTTTAACCCCCAACTTTAAAAAGTATTTTGGTTGGGGTTGAACTGCAGTCCAAGGGGGCAAGGGGATTAAAAAATCCCCTTTTTGGGTTGTTTTTGGGTTTAAATTCTTTTTAAACCTTTTATGCAATCGTTGTTCGAACCCAAATTTTTTAAAAACCCGCTCTATTTTTTCAACTTATAAAAACGCATTTTTTGTTTCTGAAATTTTTCGATCAAAAGGGTTTAAGGATTGTGTAATTTTTTCTCGCAATAACACATAATTAAAAACTTTTTTAAACCTCAAAAAATACTTTGGGATGTTTTTACTTGGTTTTTGGAAAATACTTTTTAATTTAATAATATTGATTATTGACTAAAAATAATAATCACAACTTTTGGTAGCTTTTTTTTTCCCTTTTAATTTTTCGTTATTATGTTTTAAAGGGACTCCTACTTTTAAAAACCTAATTTAAATTAACTTGGAAATGGCAAACGCGTGCGCGATTTTCCCCCCCTGAGCAAATTTTGACAAAAAAATTAAATTTACTTACTGAACTGCACATTTTTTATTTAAATTTAAAGTTTCCGGGACTTTTTATGCTTACCCACTGTAATGGGAATAAGGGTGTGTTTATAGTGAAACTGTGATAGTCGATTTGGGCGGGCATCTAGCTGTGATAAAAGCCCACGAAAACTGCAGCGATAAAAACATCGAAAAATATGCATCCCCGTATGGCATTTATGAAATTTCGACAACGCGTCCCTTTTTACAGTTGTCAAAATATTTTTTATTGTTTGTCTTTCCTTTTTTGATTTCGGGGTTTTTTGGGGCCCTTTTTTGGAGGCTTAAAGTAAATTTTTGCTTTTTCAAGTTCTCGATATCCCTTATAACTACAGCTGTTTAAGCAAAAAAATTTTTACATTAGATTATAAATGCTCTTTTTTTTGCTCACCATCGCTGCCCACAGATTTCCCCGGGAGTTTTCCAAAATAAACACCCCGTACAAACAATTTTATCCCATTGCTTCCTATTTTTCATCGGGGGGGTCCTTTTTTGGGGTTCACAGCTCTCTTTTATAACCGTGGTTACGGAAAAATTTCAGGGGTCATTAATTGGCCCCCTTTTGCTAACGCCAAAACGCTCCCTTTTCGACTATCACAGCTTTCCTTTTAAAAAAAAAAATCACACCCAAGGCTTTTAAAATATCGGTTAAGACACAGCAGCACCCTTTGCAAAAAAACCCCAAACTATGTCCCTTTTCCCAAAAACCAGAATAGATGGGTTTTGGGGGAATATTTAAGAAAAATTTAAAATGATTGGGGGTGGTTGGGATCCAAAAAACGTAAAAATATACTGGGTGTCCCTTAAATTTTTAAAAAACCAAAATAAACACCCTATATACTCGAATATAAATTTTTTTGTTTTGTAGTATTTTTCCCCGAAAATTTTTTAAATTTTAAAGGGTTTTTCTTTTAAAAATTTCTCAGTCCACACACTAGGGGGAACGCTGTAAAATAATAGAAATATAAATTAGATTTTTTTTTAAATAGTTTTTTTGAATTTAAACCCCAGGACTTAAAAGAGCATTCCAAATATACAATAACGAATAGCGTTTCCATATAAAAAAAAACTTTTGGGGGAGCTAAAAGAAGTTTGAGAAACCTTGTAGGTTTTTAAAAAAATTTTAACCCATCCTTACAGTCAGACCCTCATAAAAGAAAAAAAATGTTTTTTAAAAAACTCCATTTACGAAAGGGACAAACCTCCCGAGTCTCGCATAACTCACCCACCCTGCACTTTAAAATGAAATCCTTGTAAAAAAAACTATTAAAATTAAAAAAGGTTTCTATAATCGTAACCAAAAAATTTTTTTTGGTTTTTTGTTACTAGGCAAACTTTTCATGTTTTAAAATTGATCCTGTTTTAAAAAAGATCCCAATTTTTGCATTGTAGAAAATTAAAAAAAAAATTAAAATTTTCATGTCCAAAAAAGTTAAAAAAATGTTAAACATTTTTTTTTTTACGATAAAGATTTTAAATTTATTAGTTTCATTTTCACTTCGGTAACGAAAACCGGGGGGTTTTTATTATAGAAGCTTATAAAAAACACCTTAATTTTTCCCCTGTTAAAATAGATGCACATAAATTGATGACATAAACTCTACCCCCCCTTCGAGCTCTCAAAAATACAGCCCCGGTGAAGGGCCAAATTTTTCAGAAGATGGTAGTTTATATCTAGTAAATTTTTAGATTATTAGTAACAAATGAATACTTACTATCTTCGGTATGTATTTCATATCACCAAAAAGAATGAAACCCAAAAAATAAATAAAGGTCTATGAAACTTTTAAATTTTTTCATAGTTTTTTAAATTTTTCGTTAACCAAAAAATTTAAAAATTTTCACCTCTATATCATTTTTAGTTTCTTGGGTTTCTTATCTACAATTCTAAGATTTTTTATAAATTTAACGCATTCCAGATTGAAATCCATTGGTGCTGGACGGAAAAATAATTCCTTTCCTGAGCAATTTTTGAGAAAAAAATTTTTTAAAAGGGAAAAAAGTTCGAGAAAAAAAGCTGCATAGCATAAAAATTTTACTCAAAATATACCGGATGTTTTTTAAACGGAACTCCCTGTATATTATTCCGTTTTTGGGTGTCCCCCTTTCTTCA
>JAROYE020000146.1:0-22361 GCA_029619315.2 Dynastes maya
TAATCTCTCATAACAACAACAACGAGCAGGAGGAAAAGGAGAAAGATAAGGAACTGAACCAACGGCCAGGACTGTATTGTACAGCGTGAAAATAATGTGATAAAAACTCTATGGTTTGCTTGTAACGATATTTCAGGGGGTGTCGCTTTCGGAAGTTATAGCGTAGATTTTACAAATAAACTAGCGTTATTACAAATAAACGATTAAACGTTTCATAGCATCAACATTTCTTATCATGAGCGTTCTTTTGAATATATGTTCAAATATACCGCTTAGGCTTCGTTAGGCGACAGGTCGCGCGTTGCTTTGGCTGATCGGCCTTCATGTCTTTTCTGGCTGAAGTGTTTTCTAAATACGTCGTATTTAGTGCAGCCGCCGAATGCCGAATTTTTAATGTGGAAACAAAAAAAAATAGAAAATTCATTATTCCCCATATAAGGATTGAGTTCAGATAGCCGGTAGTTCATAAGTGATAAGAAGGCGTAAAAAAGCTTTTAATTAACATAATGAATGATGTTTATTTCGCGTAACAAATAATATTACATAGCAGTTAGAGAGGATAGAAATTAAAATGAAAGTGGCATTGTAAATTGCATGAAAACACAGGATTGCATATCGTTGTGGGGGCTGAAAACAGTAGTACTGGGCTGTTCCTCGCATCAGGCACCGCTAGAAGGTACTAACATATACACAAAAACTTGAGCGAATATTCTGTTAGATGAATTTTATTGAGGTCAGCGGTATTTCAACTCGTTGGGAGCGATCGACTGTAGGACCCTTCGCGGCCTGGTTAGGCAACTATGAGGCGTTCGTAACAAAGGCGATGGCGTTGTACCGTTAGGCACCGTTAAGATCGGATAAACAGCTTTGACGCGCACAGGCTGTAGGTATTTAATACTTTAGGGTCCTATGACAACCGGCGTTTAGCACACAGGAGGGGGGGGGGGGGGGGGGGGGGAGACGCCAATCTCTAGCGGGGAAATTGTTTATACGCAAATTATTATTGGTTTTCATTTAAAAATATACTGTGTTGTGATATTTCCGTACTTTGTTGTGATACTTGCAATGTATTTTCTAGTGTTGTATAGAGTGATAAAACCTTTTCTGAAACTCGATAAAAGTCGGGATAACCTATACCGAAGATGGGTGGGGCGCTTGGTTTTGCATACGTTTATAATTGATTCTTGGCGTTTGAAATTAGTTTATCCAAGCTATATTGGTTTTATAAAAAAAAATATACTGTGTAGTGATCTTTGCCTACTTTATTGTATGATGCCTGCAAATGTTTTTTTTCACGGGGAAATTGTACGCTTTTCTGAGTACTCGATAAAACAGGGTTATAACTTAAATAAAAGATACAAAAACTGTGGCTCGGTGTTTTAGTTGTGGGCAGGTGTTCTGTGGGGGGGGCCGTCGGCTGTCTAAAGGTGTTTGTGTGTTTATTTAGCGGTTTATAATAAGAGATCGTTAGCCTGGCTGGGCGTACCTCGCTGCCGGGGTAATTATAAGAATGGACGGTGCGGTAAGTTCACACATACGGTTTCCCTCCGCATCTCAGTTTTGTTTTTTTTAATGTGTAAAAATGGATCTGTGCACTGCACCGGAACACTTTACTCAAGGCAATGTATAGCTAGAGTTGTGAGTTAATCTTTTACAAAAGAAGATGATTACATTAATTTTTCGAAAGCTGGAGATTAATATGACCGGTGAAGTATAGACTGTTTAAGTTAAAAAAAAAAAAATCCTAGCTTAAAAATAGATGTTATTCCAAGCCATTCCCTTAACCGTCCGTTTATTGTCACTAAAAAACGTGAAAATTTGTTATTTAAATAGTTTTATGATTCTTTATGTTGATATTGTAGACAAAATTATTTCTAAATACGAAGTGATGTTTAATATAGACAGTAGGATAAGGTGGCTCTCATCGCAAATATTGAAAATAATCCGATTATTTCCTTGGTTTTTACGCATGTTATTATAAAGATTACTACTATATGAAATAAAATTTGCATCTTGGACACCACCGTAACATCTCGACAGACTTATATTTATATGTTATTGCAGTCAATAGCGTATATCTAGGTTAACATAAAGGATTCCGAATGCGGATTAGACTCTGTGGTGTAGTGATCTTAGCGCGGCCCCATCTGCAAACTGGAGTGCGGTAGGAATTCGAATGCTACCGTGTCCTAATGAGAAGATTTTACTCTCAATTAGTTAATTTAATACGAAAAAAGGGTTTTCATTGTGAAACCAGGAATATATGAAGTTAGATATTTTTAAATGTGTATATAAGAACGTTCTGTGTTTTATATGGATATATTTTAAATTATATCATGCGGGGAAAAAAACATAGGCTATTTGGATACTCATTATGATGTTAAATGCCATATTCCTACAGTCAGTGAAATGTTTGCAACAGTTATATTAACTTTGTTCCTGTTCAAGTACTCCCTAGCTAAAAAATAAAATTATTGTGGGAAAAGTAATGATAGGATTAGGTATAGAACACCACATAATAGGAATATTAAGATCGCTGGTTAAATAGCTATGTCTGTAATTTTCTCGTGAATTTGAAAGCCGAAATTTCTAATAAAAATTGCAATTACCTGTATGGGCATTTCAACCCTAATTTCGTCCGAAATACATTGTAGCGAATTACAAATATATAATTAGTGCGATTAGAATATCGCACCACAAGATACATCTTTCTATGATAATGGTGCTCGATTATCGTGTTTGGTTTTTGCATGTGAATGTTCATTTTTCCAAAATAAATCGAATGGGATGCGAAGTAGGGCTCATTGTACGACTGGCATCCTCTTTAAACGGGCGGAGCCCTTCAAACTTTAAAAAGGTAATATGGGCACATAGGCAACGATTCTTTTACGCGGCATTAAGGCATTATATCGTGCATGGCGATACATCGCCTAAAAGCATGTGTGAGCGTAATCGATAGATGGGCTGCGCAGCGCTCTTCTAGTTACGGTGGTAACGGATGCACGGCGTTTAATGTCGACTGTATCGGCTGACTTGTGTTGACAGCGGTGTCCAATGGTATAAAAAAAAGGGTGTATGTTTTATTTTTATTTAAGATGTATCACTTCGAAACAAGGCAAAAATTTGGCATTACAAGAATTAAAATTTGTTGAATTACGTCTATAACTTGAAAACAATGAAATCGGATCGAAGAAGCGATAGAGTTTTTTGTGTACAGTTACTTTCTACGTGTAGCTATGACACTTCTGGAGTTTTGGTGCCGTTCCGTCTCCCTTAAGGTCACCCTGTATTTACCTATTAATAAAAAAGAATAAAAAAAAAATAAAAAAAAAGAAAAACTCTAGTTAAGAGTAGGTATTACACAAAAACTGAGTATAGAAAACTTTTTCAGACATACCTAGATGTTCAAGAAATGGCCTAACAATGTAATTATATTTTTGACATGTTTTAGACCAAAATAAATATTTTATGTGTTAATATTTCACTCAGACGTCACTCTGAATACTCATAGCGTGTGTATTAGTAGTATTTTTAGTTAAAAGTTAATTTTATCGAGGACAACACTTTCGTGTGCTAGAAAAAAATGCTGATAGCGTTTTGCTGTATTAAATACGTATTTAACAGAACATATTGTACACAGTTCTGACATACAAAGAGCTAGCAGTTGTCTTCGCTATTAGGGATTCACATGGCTTTTGGTCACATGCGCGTATACGTATACTGGCACTCCCTTGGAAACTCCAGATCTTAGAATACATAATTTCCTAAATATTTAGCAGGTATTAAAAGCAACCTATATTTAGCATACTGGTCAATATCAATCACATGCTTGAATGAGATATTGGTTTGAGTGTGGGCTGCTTAATTGCAATATAATATGGGCTGAAAACACGAAAGATGTCGTGCTGAAAGAACGACAAATAGTGTTGTTGATATCACGGGGGGGGGGGGTTTAATCTCAATTGACAATAGCAAAAAAAAATAAAGTGTTCACGTTGTACTGTACAAATATACGTTAGCACGTTTTCAGTCCGCAGACTGGTTCCGTTAGCGTTAAGCAATATAAAGAAAAGGTGGAAGGAAGGGGCGCGAGAACGCATTACTGCAGTGTGGGAGGATGTAGGCGATAGGCATTATGGAAAGTAACGGCATTAACGGAGATTGAAGAAATGGTAGATGCAAAAGATTTATCTTAGTGAATTGTAGGTGGCATTATAAAATTGCAATTGGCCAATGAGAAGGTAGGCGCCTTAGAATCGAAAAATTTTAAATGGCGTTATAGGCTCGTCTGCTTGACTCAAAACCACAGAAATTAGGCAAAATACGTATGTGCGTTCGTGCTATTGATAGATTGGTCAAATAGTTTATATGATACCACATACGTACATAGAGGTGAGGTTTGAAGCACTATTATCATTCATTTGTACAGGGCGACATATAAATTAGCATTTATGTTTTTTCGATATCTAGTGAAAAAAAAATATAAGTACAAATGGAGAATGGATAGGCATATTAACTGGCTGATACTGGCGACAAAAAATCATTTTGACTGATGGCCCAAAATCGTAATCTGGGGGGGGGGAAGTAAAGTCTGTTATTACAGCAGCATGTGGTGGCCCAAAATATTAAAATATATGTGATGTGATGTTGTATGTTTATTCAAATTTCACAAGGTGCTTTAGTAAAACGCGAATACAATTAATAAATTATTTAGAATAGTCCCACTATTATTATTATATTTGCATTATACACATGCTAAGATAATGCTTATTAGGGTTAGCTCTAATACATATAAAGCTATGATAGTCCGCACTATTAGTGCATCACAGAAGAAATCATTAATTATCGGCGTGTAGATGCTATATCTCTTTGAGATGCGGAATTATGCAATGGGCAAAATAGCCCGGCATTTATAGAGTTATAACTCTAAGCCATTTTCCAGTTTTAGCTAGCTAGAAATTTTGCACTGCTTAATATATGCTGAATATTAGCTATGAGCTGGGATCGCTTTGTGTAATGAAGGGCATTCTCTTATTAAAAGTAAATAAATACTACAGCTGCATAAAAAAAAAATAGATAGTTCAATTATAAAAAGGGCTTGTATGTAATATATAGCGATTATAAAAATAATTCACTGTCGTTATATAATAGATGAATATTTATCCGAGCTATTGAGTAGAAGATTTTATCAATATATATGTACATTCTGCTTAGAGGATGTAGCTACAACTAATACACTTTAGTAAAAAAAAAATACGCCTTTTTTACCACAAACTGACACGGCTTCCAGAATCTTGCTTTTATTGTGGCTGGGCTTCATGCATGGCTAGTTAAGTCACGCGTAATCCGCATGAGAGCCCATATATATGCCTGCTCTATATCCTTGATCGGCGAAGAATCTAAGACTGGCACTTTTGGCAATTCATGGGGGGGTGCGATTATGAGATCTATCTTGGATGTATTTTAACTTGATTTATCGCACTGGAATTTTAAAACAAAAACAAAAAAAAAAAGGAAAAAACTAAAAAAAAAAAAATGGGGGGTAAAGAAAGGAGAAATGGTGTTGGGGGAAAAATAAACAAATTTTTTTTTTAAAAAAGAAAAATAAAAACACATATGATTGGCTTATTGCTGCCAGTTATCTTTTTATATATTCCATCACCAGATGCTGCACAAATCAACAAATGAGTTTTTAGAGTTCGTATGTAACCTGGTTTAAACGGCATCTGTGTGGCACTTGTGTTCGAGGTAGAGGAGTTTTATGAAATACATTGGTTTGTATGGCATAGGCTTCGTCTTTTGATGACGCTTGTGCTTTAGGGCATATCATTTAAAATGAATTAATAATAAGAGTAGCAAAAGTTTTGACATTCAAACGAAATTTTATTGTACTATGCAAACTACGGCATGCATTTATTTTAAAGGTACTCGTAAGGGGCACTGGTTGTGATTGGGATAGCGGTGTATATTGTAAAAGTTTAATAAATATGGACGTATTACTATATGTACTGAAGTCGCTAGCGTAAATTTTTGGATTATATTTTTAGATATTAATCTAACCTTTCCAGTTTTGGGGGGGTGGGGGGGGGGGGGGCTATAATGTTGCAATACTACAGAAGTAGCGTAATTAATGTTTCTACATTTTCCATAATATTGCTGCTGTCAATTGATTGTTAGATGTGTTGATATAAGAACTATAAGTCATATTGCTTTTTTAATCTTTGTTAAGTACATCGATTCTTTTACAATTCACAAGCTTACTGTTGCTACCTACAAAATGTAACGCCGTAGATTTTAAGAAAGTCTTAACAGGGCTCAAATTCTGTGTAGCAACGCACTATTTTTCTGGTGCTTTATGTTGCAGCATTTTTATTCTTTAGTTTATAGTAATAACACATTTTTATGCGAACAGGCAATTAATATACGCAATTAGCACGGGATTATTTGTTAGCCAACTGAATATTTACATTTTAGCCTGGGCATGCATTTACGCGTTTTTTTTTTATATATATTGAGCATCATAAAAGATGACATGGCATAAAAGTAAACACAAATACGTGCACATTTGAGCGTTTGAGTGTTTTTATTTCAGTGAATTTCACATCGGCTTAGTATGAGAATGTGGGAAAGTGCGAGTGGTGAAAGCATTCTTTTTTGTTTCTTTTTGGATAGGCCATTTTGGTTGATAGGCTAAGTCAACCCACTATGCATAGCGCCTTTTTGTAAAATGATTCCGTTAATTAGACATAGATTAAATAGAAAAAATTGAATGATGTGTAAATATTGAGTGATTTGCGTTTTAGTATTTTTCTGTAATTATCCAGTATCCAACGCTATTTCGCCATTCAGAACACATCTAAATATTCTCTTAGAATTTATATAAAAATGCGTCAGGCGGTCATGAAAAAGAAAATGCAGAATGTTGCAGATTGGCTAAAAAAATGCACGGTAGTACTGCATATTTTACTGTTTTTTCAGATTGTACAGCGTATGTTTTTTCATGTTGTAGCATAAGGCTTTGTTGAACTATTCCGTAAAAAATAATAAAAAAAAAAAAAGAAAAAAAAAAAAACAAAAAAATTAAATAGAAAAAAAAACAAATTATAATAAAATAAAAAAAAAATAATAAAAAAAAAATAAAAAAAAAGCAACCATCCTTTCAATTTATAGTTGCGTGTATGTGCTGTGGGGCAATTTCATGAATATTGATAGTTTAATCTTTAACGACAAGAAAACAATAAAAGTAAGGTACTGTTGACTCTGCGGTAGGTGCGGTTCGATATTAGGGTGTACTCGCTTCAAAAGAACGCCGCACTAATCTATACTTTGAGCCGTGTTTCGTTTTAAAAAAGTTGTGGGTTTCAACGGAATTATTTTAATATGATCTTGGAAGCCTTATGTTGACTTTTCTGAAATTTGAGGTTGACAATGCTGCTCACAAAATTTTGAATATTTTTTAGATCTGCTAAGCGGTGTTCTGGGTCAAGATTTTACCTTTAATACGGCTTCGCCCGCACGGCGGTCGAATTGACTCCGGTAGGGGCGGGAGGGAAAATAAAATGTTTTGCAAACTTATTTGTCATATTCTTTTCTTGTTGCAACATTTCAAAGTACTTAAGGCTAGTATTAGGCTATGGGCACCGCATGTAAATTATATGCATAATTTCTTTGCATTTATTAGCATCTTAAACAAGGGATATTACCTGGCATCAACCGATCAGAGCTTGTTCCTATTTGTTCGTAGCTTGTTCGTGACTTTGGGGGGGAGGGAGGAGGGGGGGGGGGTGTGTGGTTGGTAGGGGGGGGTTTGGGGGTTGGGGGGGGGTTGGATGTGGGGGGGGGGGGGGGGGGGGCGACATGTCCGCTGGGGCACTACGCGACAAGGTACCTGTTTCTTACTCGTGCTCTTTTTAGTGTCAGCAGCATGCGCAGAGCTTTGATTTGCGCATTGGCTTAGAAATATTTATTAGTTTCAACTACTACTCTATTATGAACATATAAAAGATCGGGATGTACTCTGAAAGTGCTTCGCGCTGTTATGTAGGACTAGTATTGTCCACAAAGGGGCTTCTCGGCTGCACAAGCTTTAGCGGATTTAGATGCGATTTTGCTGGAAAATCTTTCACGGCAGGGAAATTCAAGAATGATTCTATAATCAGATTATGTGAGCGGAGGCGTGAGTGAAAACGAATTCGTTTCTGCTGGGTTGTTGCGACAGTGTAGGAACTAAAATAATGATTAATCTGACTATGTATACAGTTTTTGTGATCGTTAACGGTTGCCTTAGTGACGTGTGGCTTAGTTCCTAGATGATAGAGCAAGAAGTGAAAACGTCTGTTGCGTTCTAATCGCCAGCTATAATGAAACCAACAGATAAAGGTATTTTCCTGCAATGCTTGTGCAGTTGCAAATCAAAAAGTACAATCCGCATGGGGCAATATAAATTTCTTGCGTAGTCAGCCTACTGGTCAGGCGAAAGATACGGGCCAAAAAATTATATTCAGGTCAACAGGCGTATGCAGAACAGAAAAGTAACTGCAGAAATGTGAGTAGTTTTTTTTTTTTCTGAGATTATTTATCGATAACTCGATGTGAGTATACATAAAACAATGGCACCGTTAGGCTGAAGCTATAGAGTACAACTTAGACATTTTAGACTGGCATTATCTTAGGAGTATTCTATTAATAAAAAATAAAAAAAATATAAAAAAAAAGTAAGAATCTTTATTGGCCATTGCTATAGCGTTGCTGGGGTTTCACTGTCATTAAAAAAGAAGCTAGTTATCCCTTGTGGTCTAAAAGTGGGGTATATTATTCGTTTTTTAGTCACACGATGTCTTAGAAGCAAATTTAGAGAAATCATGCGATATCTCAGATTCGATCTCAAGTCTACAAGGAAAGAAAGATTGAACAAGTTTGCTTTAGTTTTGAAATATGGCAAAAATTTGCTTACAAATTTCAAAATTTGTTAGCTCCCGGAAAAAAAAAATAACAAATAGACGAACAACTTTTTTCTACAAAAGCAAGATGTGGATTTTCGCAATATATGTCCAATAAAAAGGATAAGTTTGGCATTAAATTTTGGCTTGCTGTTGACACTGAAGCTAAATATTTTGTTTAATGCCTTCTATATTTAGGAAAGATGATTCGGACCAATAGGACACCACTTGGGAATACGTCGTTCTAAAATTATTAGAGCCTTACCAACCCAAAAAGAAGAAATGTGACAACGAACAATTTTTTACCAGTTTGGAACTTGCAAAGAAATTGGCAAAACTAAACACCACAATTGTTAGAACTGTGAACAGGTCGAGAAATGAAATTCCCGAAGTAATCAAAAAAAAGCAAAGGTTCTTTATATGAAACTGTTTTATTCACAAGTAAAGAAAATGTTTGCACATTGACAGTGTATCAAACCAAAAAAACAAAACTGTTCTCCTTCTAAGTACGCAACATCCAACAGTTCGATTTATGCTGGTACAAAGAAAAAGCCAAAAACAGTTTTATACTATAATAGCACAAAATATGGCGTTGACGTAGTAGAAATGGCCCGAAAATACAGCGTGAAGGCACCCTCAAGAAGATGGCCAGTCCAGGTTTTTTTATAATCTTTGGATCTTGCTGCAATCAATGCTGATACAAGACACTTTGCAAAAAAAAAAAAACAGGGAATAAAAAATGCAACAAAAATTACAGCGGATCAAAGACAGAAAAGAAATCCGCAAAAGCGTACATGTCAAGAAAAGAAATGTGAAAATAAAATTTTACGATAGATGTGAACTTAAGAAGAAATATGTGGAAAATGTGGATTTAAATAATTTATTGCAAAAATTGTAACAAATTTTTAAAATGCCAAATTTAAGTTAGAATTTATTTTTTATTTTGTAATAAAATCCTTTTTTATGCAAAAAAATTTATTTTAAATTAAAAAACAGTCGAAAAAAATTTGATTTTTAATCACCGGTAAATTTGCCCGGGGGCGGCGTTCGAGGTATGAGGAATTTCTCCGGTTTCAGTGTTAATTGGGAAATTGTAAATTGGGGTGATTTTAAAAGAAATCGGGGAAATGCCCCAACGTATGGTACCTAAATAAACTTTTTTTTCTTGGGATTAGTGATGTACCCTTGCTAACGATTTCCCAAACAATTATAAACGATGTAAAAACATTCCCCAAAGGGAAACTTTTCAAAAAATGAGGTAAAAAAATTTGAAAACCGGTTTTTACTATGCATGGAGACCAATCGTGCTCATTTTGAGCAGTTCCTGGAAATTGTGTCTCGTTTTGTTTATTCAAGGTAATAAATATTTTAAAATACTGCTATTGCCAACGTTATCTAGTTTTTTTAAAGGTTATTGTCATTTTCGTAATGTAGACAAATTTCTTTTTTCAGTTTCCGACACTTTTCATTTTTTTTGGGTACATTACGTTTTCCCTTGGGGAAAAAAACTTGGGGTACCGCAAAAATGGGTCAAATTTTAAAATTTTTGGGGAGATATTCGGGGGGGTGCAGGTGTAAAGTATAAGTATGATTCATGGGTTTCATATCCCCTCAAAATAAAAGTAGTTTTTTTTTGGAAATTTTTTCGCTTTGTTTGAATATTTAAAGCGAATCCTGCGCATTAAATGTGTTGATTCGAATTAACTAGCCCCAAATTTTTCGGTTTTTTATGTATGCGCAATGTGTAATGTGTAGGTAGATCGCTTTAAAACCTTCATGTCATCCATATGTTTTTGAAAGAAAAAGACAAGTTGCCCCTCAAAATCATTCCCTGGGGTTGGGGGAGTAAAAGAACGAGTTTACGTAGCCCTCTTTCCTTAAGGATAATCGACTTGTAGTGAAGTGGTAGCGATTGGTGGGGCAATGTAAAGACGGGGCAACGATTCGTTTTCCCTTTGTATTCTGTTGCATAGTAAATGTAACAATTTATGCAAGGAAAATACACGAGGGAATCGAATCGTTGCCGGGGCCTCTATTTACGCTCACCAACCCTTCGGTAGAGGGCCCCTAAAAGGGAAAATATACAGGAGGTCCGTTTCCCCTTTAACAGCATAAGTGTACAATAGCGCAAAAAATAAAACCCGTACGAAAATGGCCTTGTTTATACGCCCTATTACTCGCCCTTTCCAGTCGTCCAAGTTCACTTTTGTTCCTAATATATGCTCTAACGTTCAATTAGTATTTTTAATTATATTTTTAGATTCCCTAGCCCTTTTTTCATTTTTAATTTAAACTCCAAATTTAATGTATTTTCCCAAAAGTTATATTCATTATTTGCAATTCCATTTAACCTTTTTCCAATTTTTTAACTTTTACGAATTTAAAAAATTATCAAATTTTAAATTTCACATTAGACTTTTACAATTTTATCTGCACCATTTAAAATTTAATTTAAAATTCAACTCTAAGATTTTAAAGTTTTAAAAATATGATTTAATTTTTGAAGTTTTTTAAATTTGGTACTGTAGCCCCGATAGCGAAAGCAAAAAAAGTCCTCGAATACATTTTTAAAAAATTTGTGAGGGGGCAATGAGGGTTTTTTTTTTTTTACTTTTAAAATCGAAAACCCTATACATGGACTGTCGCAAATATACAAAAACTGTTCAAGTTAATTATCACTTAACCTAGAAAGAATGATGATAGCAAGGAAATGGGGGTAGTATGGCAAAACACTAAAAATATCGCACACTTTGAGCCAGCGAAATATTTTAAAAAATCGGACTTGTTTTTAGAAATTCAGGGTTTCCATTTTTAACACTCGACCGAATGATCATTTTCCCAAGATTTTTCGAATTTTAAATAGTTGGTGGACCGGAGTGTGCGTGGTACCTTTACTGTTTATAAAATAACTAGTAAAGAAAGCTTATCATTTACTCTAGAATGTAACAAATTTTTAAAAATTTAATCACACCCCAAAAAAATAGCGTGATTTATAACGTGCAGAGGAGATTTTTTTGGGTAGAAGTGGGGACCAAGTAACATTTTTAGTAATAAAATTTTTAGAAAAAAATCAATAATTAAAAATTAGGTAGTTTAAAGGTCTTAAAAAAAATTTCCCCTTATTGAGTGCCGCAAGTTTTTTCTAAAGGAACAAGATTTTTTTGTTTTTTTTTGGAAACGGAAATTTTATCCAGAGAAAAAAAAAAGGTCTCACTCCAATGCAAAAACTAAAAAAAATTTCCATTTCGATTTTAAAATTACATAAAATTTTAACAAAGCAAAAAATTAAAGGAAACAGACAATAACTACTAGGTATTTAAAAAACCCAAAATCGCTAAAACTGTTCAAAAAGCCCCTGTTTAACACACAGTTGCGCAGACGATCCCAAATTCTCGACACTTTCGGAAATTGTTCTCGCAAGTCCTCGGTAGCACGTTGATTCGATGGCGCAACTCTTCAATGGTATAAACTTCAGTTGCATAACCCAGTCTTTCATGTATCCCCATAAGAAGAAGTCCAGTGGGTTGAGATCAGGGCTGCGTGGGCGCCTTTGGGAATTAAATCCACCCCGGCCGATCCACCGTGCGGAAAGGTATGATCGAGATGATCTCTTACAGGAGGGCCCAAAAAATGTGATGGACAGCCATCGTGCGCATAAACCCACATGTTATGTCGCACAACCAATGGAACATGTTCTAGGAGTCCTTGTAAAACTTCTTGTAAAAATGAAAGTAAGATTCACCATTGGACGCGCCGGCAATTCGAAAGGCCCTATTTAAAGTGTCGTTCACAATTCCAGCCCAAAAATTTTTAAACTGAAACGTTGCTGAAATTTAAACTTGGGCGTATCGAATGAGGATTTTCATCAATGCCCCTTTTTTATGTGAGGGCATTGTGGAAGTTAACCATCATTCCGGGTTTTAAAACAGCATTTGTCAGTTACCAGTACGTTTGTTGGAAAAAACCTGCTTCTGCTTCCATACGATTGAGCAGCCACTCACACAACTGCTGCCGCAACGGAAAAATCGTTGGGAGTAAGTCCTTGTACCTTTTGGACATGATAAGGGTACAAACCGTTCATCTTCAATGTGCGCCAAACAAAGTTCAGAGAAACATTAACTTCCTGGGAAATTTGGCGTGTACTAGTTATCAGTTCAGCATCTACCCTTTCCAAATTTAACTTCTTCTTAACATCAACGCATGTCGTTTGTCTTCCACCATATTAACCTTCTTTGGTTTAAATTTCAGTATCTTTTCCCCGTTGAAATTTTTAAACATTTTCGGAAATAAGTATTTTTTCCAAAGGGTTTTGTTATTTAATTTTGTTTAAATTTCTTTGTTTCACTCGGCATTTTATGGCCCTTTTTTTATCATTCTATGATCTTCGTTTGTAAATTTATGCTAAAATAAAAATTAAAAATTTAATTTTGATTTTAAATTTCTTTTAATTTTTTCCTAATTCCCCTGTTTTATTTTACTCCATATGCAAAAAATATTCCTTAGGAAAATTGGTATTTTTACTTTTTTTAATTTTTTTTCTAAATGTTTATTACTAAATAAATTTAAATTTTATTTTACCCTAATAATTCCTTCTTCTATTAATACCCTTTTTTTTCTTTATTTGCAGTTTTTTTAAAATTTAAAAAAAAGTTTTTTTAAACCCCCCCCCCCCCCCCCCCCCCCCCCCCCCCCCCCCCCCCCCCCCCAAATTCCCCAAAAAATTTTCATTTAAAATACCCTTTTTTAAAAATTTGGGATACCATTTTCAAGAATTATGAAAATTAAAAAAAGGGAAAAAAAGATTTCTAAGAAAACTTAAACGCAAACTCTTTAAGTTTCCCTGTCGTTTTTATCTAAAATGCTTCACTATTGCAAATAATAATTGCGCAATCGTATTTACGGGATTCTTATACATGAAAAGTTAGAACACTCATATTCTCTGCGTTTGTATTGCCATTAAGCTTCACTAAAAGTGAATGGCTGAATTTGAAACAGATAAATAATTTTGATAAGCTAATAAATTGTTAAAACAAGTTTACCCAGATAATAAATTAGTAGGTTTTCATGCATTGTAATAAAGCAATATAAATATTTGCATGTCTACGTTCAGGTCATACCTGAATGGTTTAAATGTGCTGGTAGCAGAAGATATGTTTGGTAGAAGTGTCATGGGTGCACCAGTGCCTATCCTACCCCCCATTTCTTGTCCACCAACCACCCAACATATTTCGATATTATTATATTTCAAATGTTACTGTTCCAGATGAATTTTACTATGTACTTTATTGATTATGATGCTGATAATTAACTATTTGTTTGAAAAAGAGTATATGTGATGCAAAGAGATTAGTTTAACAAAGATGTAATATTTACGACAAGTGGAAAACGGAACACCACAATACTATTGGCTTTCACGTCAACTTATAATGAGACGTCTGGGAAGTTTTCACATTATCCTAAGAAAACAAAATACTTAAAAATTGTTTAAAAATTTTTTGTATGTAACATGATATTTAAAACATAAAAAAGATAATTATAGCAGGTTGGTTCTTTTGGTTATTACTCCTGCTTATTCATGTTGAAACTCACAAGTAGCGCTTTAATTATGTCCATGAATTAACCGGAACACTTTAATACCATTATTTTTTATTCTACAAATTTATTTGCATTTACTACCGTTTCAAAGTTATGAATAATTAGTTGAATATTAAAAATAACCAAAAAACATTAAACATAAAACACAAAAGCAAAAAAACATAATAATCATTTCAAGAACAAATTTAGCAATTTAAAAAAACTTAAGTAAAGAATTTCATGAATTATATTTTAACCAATTTTAAAGTTTGTAAGTACGTGAACATATATTTTGTTTCATAAGTTTGCCTCCAAAAAAAAGAATAGATAGATTTTTAAATCGTTTCCGACTAAAAACTGTAGCTTCTAAACCATTTTCTATTCATAACTGTTTCGTTCATTTACGTGTAAAACGATTTGATTCAAACCCATTTGTTATTTAATCAATCTTCTGAAATTAGTATTTATTTGCCTAAAATGACATAGAAAACGCAAACAAAGTTTCTTTCGCCCATTTACATGTTTTTTCAGTTGTGTAACTTCGTGTTAAAAAAAAATAATAAGAAAAGTTATATGATATGGGGAGGAATTTGATGTAGTCTTTACCTGATACAGCTGATTTCCACTCAATTGATAATTTGTTGGGGAATAAAACAGAACCACCAGACATTGATGTCTTTATAAATTCATTTTTTGTGCTGGGTTCTCACCATTTTAGGTTGCTTAATGGTACCTAGAGACGGTCTACCTCTACCTCTGTTAAGGGCAGATTGCGCGCTCTGCATCTTTTTCATAAGTTGATATTGTGTAGTCTTAGTCATGGCTTGATACATCGCTGCAGTATTTGGGTTTGATTGGACTGTTTCATCCTAGGCACGCGTGGTATTTTGCAGGTGGCCTCCCACTCTAATTTGGGGGGTTTTAGATTTCTCTCGGGTTTAAACTTGGAACAGGCAGCAACTAAATTTTCTAGATAATTTACCCTTTTGATTATCTTCAAAGGGACATTGGGGCACTGGTGAAAAGCGGGAGCCCTTTCTAAACGTCCTCTAATCCCTATGTTCGGCTTCCATGTGAAACAAAATGTCATGAGGACTTCGTATCTCATATGGACAAAAATTGCAAACGATATACAAAATTCTTCATATGAGGCGTTTCTAAATGAAAGGCCATTGCAAGTGCAGACTCCGTTTTAAAACTGCAGAATTCACTTTCTTAATAGGCATATGATAAGGTTCATTGTTTTCCTTTGTATATTTCCAAATTCTTTATTAAAAATGTGATAGTTTTGTTAGTTTGACATTCTTTCCTCCTCACGCTCACGTTTACGTTTTGTGTTTTAAAAGATCACTCTGCACGAAATTTTTGAACTAAATTATGACCAATATCTATAAAAAATTTTCCGAGAGGACTTTCAAAGTATGAATAAGGTTTATTAGTACGAGTCGGTTTTTTCTGCATCTACAGAATATGAAAAATCCTTTTTTTCAGCAATTTTTGACTCAAGTACTTGATTTTCCTCTATTTTTACATCGTCATTTTTTGATTTTTCTTCTTGGGTTTTTAAACTTGCGCTTTTATCTATGCTTCAGTTTCACTTTCTTCGTTACATTTTTTCCCTTTCCTTTTCCTCATTCACTTGATTTACCATTTCAGAACCAGTTTTAGCCTTATCTTGAGGGTGCTCCCCCACTGTTATTTGTTTCATTTGTCTCTTTATCCTTTCTGGTCACTTATTCTTTCTCTTCCTGCTCATCTAACTGCCTTTGTTTTTCCTCAGCCTTCTGTTTCTCTTTTTCTTTCTGCTTTCCGCTTTTCTCAAAGTTCTTTAGCGAAATTATCAAAACTCTTTGAGATCTTTTCAGGGGGGTTTTTTTCGTATACATAGGAACTTAAAAGAAGGTGCTTCAACAACAAAACATGTCATCAGTTAAGAGAGGGAAGAATGGTGGCAGAATGGTTGTTTTTGTTTGCTGACTATTTTGAGATGTTGTGGGAGTAGAAGTAGTGGAAGTAGTAGATGGCTAAGGGGAAAACTGAATTGCCGAGATGATTGTAAGGTTAGTGGTTTTTGTAAGTGGTGATTGTTAGTGGGTTGCAGCAGTTGGCATGGGGAAGGGAAATCGGAGGAATTGGGGTTATATTTAAGCACGCATATTTGGGGGATACACTCCTTGGGGCAGGAAAAGCCGGGAAGGACAGGAAAAGGCTGCGAAGCAGCGGGTTTTCTGGCTGATTGGATAGGACCACGAACCTGACAAAATAGAATTTGTATCAATTATCACTATGTAGGTTTTCTTTTTTACCAGTATTACTGGGAGTACTCTTAGAAAGCAATTTCTACTAGTCTTTTCGTGTCCTTAACAACAATTGTAGAACTTCAGGAATTTGCCCGAGTTTGTTTTGTGGTAAAAGACACTTTTCTAGAGTTGATAAAGGATCAGCAACAGCTAATGGATCTTGAGGCAGTACTTCCTCAAAATCAGATTTCTTCCTCACTGCTGTCATCCTTTTCTTTTTCTGCATAACTTCTATTTTTTTATTTAAATTTCTTGCCACTTCTTTTGTGGTGAATCCCGAAATGGTGAATTTTTTTTAAATTTTTTTATTGGAGCATCTAATTTTTCACATCATCATCGTCATCATCATCATCATCATCTATTTTGTGAGGTTCATTTGATATGGGACTAAAGATTTGCCGTTTTCTTTGGGCAAATCACTTTCGATAATTTCTACATCTCCACACCAGAATCGTTCAAACAGAATAGAATCTCTTTTCTTTTTCTTTCGCTTCCAGTAATTCAGTATTACTTTCTAGGTTTAATCATCATTCTTTGTTTCATTATTTTCATTTAATGATACATTTCCAAACGCTTAATTTATTTTTATCTTTCGGGTGCATCTGCATCAAGAATTTCTCGACATCATCGTCACTATTGTCTACTGAATGGATTTCATCTTCCTCAGGGTCATTTACATTGTATTATTTTTTTGCATTTCCAACATTACTATCATTGCTATCTTCATCGTCTATTTCTATGCTTGTGGGTTCCACATCATTTTCATCTGAGTCACGAGCTTCATCTATGTCCATCACCTCTTCATTGGGACTGATTCATTTTTCCTCTTCGTGTGACTTTTAAAACTTGAGACATCACCATTTAAATAATTCCATCTGCCCAAAAAAAATTAATGTAACATCTTAAATCAATTGTGAAAAAGAAGATATGAAAGTAATATCGTTTTGTATTGCTAACACTGAATACAACATTTGATATAAGTGAGGTTATTTCGCAACTGACAGGTCACCAGACATTACAGGACAAACGAAAAGAAACAAATATGATGGACAATTTTTAATATATTACAGATTTTTATTTCAATAAAAACATTTTGTTTTAAAACCTTTTATTGCTTTTTCCCTTAGAATGGGTTTCACCCACTTCACCCAGGGTCAATCACAGCTGCCATAGCAAAATGTGTTTCCTGTCAAAAATAAAATACATTAAGTTCGCCTTTTTTTATCACCTTCGTTTTTTTTAAAAATATAAAAAATAATAATAATTTAAAATATCCCGTTTAAAAAGTCATAATTTCTAATATTATTACTACCAAAAATTTTTTTAAAACATAAACCATTTAAAGAAATTAGTATCAAAAAACATCGAAAACGCCTGCCATAGAAATTTTGAACCCCTCCATATAATGAAAATGATAACAATTTTCAGGATAACCAACGTGCACAAAACGATGTTTTGTTTTATGAAAAAAACTATCTTTTGGTTATTAACCTCACAATGCAATACATTATATTTCAATAATTTCTATTTACCAATAAATAGATCATATCGCGATTCCCGCCAATATTTTAATATATCCCTTCAGCAAGACATTAAACAGCTGGCACACACCAATAAATAGCTATGATAATCGTAAATAGGCCGAACTTAATCGCGCTTTCCGATATTCAAATATGCCGACATGTGTATTCTACAATCCACACAATATACATGTATTTTAAACAATTTCTAGTCCCAAAAAAACAATGCACACATTTTTTAAAAAACACGAAAAAAACATAGATACACAACGGTAACCCTCAACACAGGACGAAACTGCTCAATATGGGGTCTAACGGTACGTCACGTGACCAAAATAGTGACGTAGCCCAAAACATTTCCGCGATGTCTTAAAAATTTTTTATTACGTAAGGCGGTAATGTAAATTAATAACAATTAAAAATTCTATCGATTATTGTAACTAGTCCCCATAAATGTAAACCTCACAAGAATACTAGCAGGAATTGATTCTGGAAAATTCAAAATTTTAAATTCCCGCCAGCGAAAGTTTTTTCCGTGCTTTATCTGATTATAATATCGATCATTGGAAATCTTGAAAAACAGACATTACCGGTACTAACAAAAATTGATTTTTTTATTTAATAATTCAGCTTTTTTACGAATTTATTTTCATCAATGTTATTTCCCTGCAAAAACTAATTAAACTAAAGTAATATAATCATTTTTCTTTTATTTTATTTCAAAGAGAGCGAAGTGCATATCGTTAGAACGCTAAAAAGCCTAAACCCATGAATACCGGACTCTCAACAACAGGGCCGCCTCTAGGAAACCAAACTCACCCGCGCCGGGCTGTGCAACGATACGACAAAACGGACACCCCCCTTTCTAAAAGTGGTTGAGTCTAAAACCTCATTTGTTCATATGTACGCTATATCTAATAACTTTTTCTCAAAAAAACGTTTTGCGACGAATTTGTCCTCCTCTCTCACTTTTGATATGATTGATAATTTTAAAACAATTATTTCTATAAGGAAAATATTTTTCGTGGTCAGTTCATTTTATCAACAGGGTACTTTTTAGGATTTTTATACTTTCCACAGGAAAATAAAAATAACGGCATTAAATTACAATTCCTATAGCGTGGAATATAAAATTAGTTTCAAGATGATGTTTCCATAAAAAATATACATTAGGTAGTGTTTATACCAAAAAGCTAAAATTTTCATTTCCATAGTAATGAAAAATCCACTATTTCCTTAAAATTATAGCACAAAAAGCTCTCAAGTCGAAAACTAAAAAAAGCAATATACATATGTAATACATGAGGCGAAAGGGGCAGCACCAATACATTAGGGGATTAAAGGATGCATTTGTTATTAATATCAATGATATATGCACAAACCATTAGAACTAGTTGATGTTTCATGTTTGACTTCTGCAAAGCATTGATAAACTATTTATACGCACCTTATAATATTAGTATACCTATTTGGTAAAAAATACAATTTAAATAAGGATTATGAGCTTCGATTTTAAACCCCCTAAAAGTTAGAATTTTTAAGAAAGTAAATCAAAAACAATTAAAATTTAAATATATAAAAGTTATTGCGTATAAGTATTTGTTAATTTAGATATGCATAAATTTTTAACTTACGAGTGACATCTTTTAAAATTTAGTACTTACTCCATCCATAAACCCACAAATTAGCAGCTTACAAATTATTTTTCAAATCGACAAAGACAAATTGGTAACTATAAAATAATTCTAAATAAACTGCTATCGTCCGTTAAAAGTTGAAATCAAAGGCGATGTATACTAAGAAATCCAAGAAATCATAGCGATTAATAGTCGTGAAAACTAATAAAGATTGGACCAAAAAAAAGCATTATAATTTTAGTATCCTTAGATTCCTATTCATAAATCATTCCATAATTTTTTACAACGTTATTTCCTTAACAGCCCAAGATCATTTTTTTCTAAATTTACGGATGATTTAAGTTGGTATGTTCCGGCAATAAAGGACATATTCGCTAATTTCTTAGCGTAATACATGCGAACATGATCTCTCTTACCGGAACAACCAACTTAAAAAAATCATCCGCGAAGTTTAAAAATGACAAGTAGAGTAATCCTATACAAGAACTAAAAAAGAATGGTACATGGGGCAATTCTCATAAAAAAAGTATCTTTTATTATCTTTTCATGACATATCTGCAAAAAAACAACATGTAAGTACGTAGAGATTACCAATCCAAGTTGTGTTGGAAATCCAAACATTTTAAATATCTAGGTTTCGTTTTATAACATTTGGTAAAAACTGGGGTAATACAGAAACTAATACGTCTACAAAATTAGAGTTTCCTACTGTTTAAGTTAAATATTAAATGTTGTTTTCGGTATTTTTCCAAAGAGAAACAGAAATCAATTCTCATGCACGTATCGTAGGGAAAGATGATTCGTTTTAGTTCAGTCAACAGTACAATTAGTTGTACCCTTTTTACCAATCGTATTTTGACGTCATTAGTATAGCAAAATGTATAGTATAGATTATACTTGTTCGTAACAACGTTTTTAAATTGATGGATCTTACATGTTCTATATTCCACTACCCACTGACGTCACTGCGAACGCTATTTTTAAACTGAGACCACCTTTTGAGTAAATGTATTCTACCAATCTTGTGTCTTACTACCAAGAACAAGTGAGGCCACATTAACACTGATCTATGAATTCTTTGATTTTCTGTTTATTTTTCACCGACAAAAAAAAAATTGATTCCACTTTGTTATAGCATCAAATTTTATATTAAAATTTGTCTTTAGATTTCTCAAAAAAAAATTCCATATACAATTACAATGATATTACTAAATGATGAAAGAAACTAGGGCGATAAAAATGCAATAATGTGGGAAATCTACCAATGTTAAACACAATATATGGGATAGAAAGCTTAGCTTTTAGGAGACAAAATGTAATAAAATTGAAAAAATAAAAATATAGTTTTAAAAATAACTGAAAGTGTACTTTCAATCTGGCAGAAGTCTTGAAAGGACTCCAAAAGACCCAGATGAGAATCACGATCAATAATTTGTAGAAACTACTCGAGCAGAATAATACAGTATAAGCTATACACATATAGAAACCTTTACAAACAGCAGAGAGTGCACTTCCAACCTTATAATGGAAAATTAAAGAAACTATCAAAAATATAAAAATACTCCCAATAGGGCCAAATGCATAAATTTGCAACGTGTACAGACTGTTCCAAATTCACGGGTCACTCCCTTATAATACAAGTTAGATAGAACTTAAATATAAATTTGGCAAAGCCTCTGAATTAAAATACGAAAAAACGAAAAATTCATGACTTCGCTTTTAGTTTATACCTTCCACAACCCTTTTCAACAATTCAAAGATAAACTGCAGACTATCGTGGCAACTTTTTTGTACAGTAGGCTGAATATACATATTTAGTTTTTATTCCAACGTTTCGGAAATGTTAGAGCATCGTCAAGTCCATTTTTTAATATGAATTTTAATTCTTTTAAATTAATGTAATAATAATGGGTTTTTAAATCATTTTGTTTTTACTGTAATTAGTCATTTTCACTTTTATTGTCGAAACTGATTAGCCAGATACTTTTTTGCATGTGAAAATTAAAAGAATAGTTGGAGATATGTTTAGGAAAAAGTGTTATTAGATCAAATAGATATAGCTAACAAAATAATATTTCTTTGCTGAATAAATCTTTTTATCTTAGAAAGATTAGAATTTGACGCTCCTTCCAAAAATTTTTCAACTGATGGGGGTGGCGTACCATCATCTATTTTTTTCTTTTAGCAGAATATGAAATCTCTTTTAGAAAAGTTGTAATTTTGACTTATTTCGCTGTTGGTGAAAATACAAAATAAGAATGAGAAATCCTTTATTATTCCGTACAAGATCAGAAAATCTGTATTGAGATCTAATAGATAAGTATGTATTTAGGGATGATCGATTTCAAGTAAATACAGGTAAAATATCAATACTTTTTTGCTTCTTTTGTA
>JAROYE020000147.1:0-22304 GCA_029619315.2 Dynastes maya
CACGCCAGAAGGTGCTTCATTTCTTCGCTTTTTTTTTGTGGCGAAACCTTAATGGAAAAAACCAAATTTAATTTTTCCGTTTTTTTTTTTTTGGGGGGGGATTCCCTAATTTTCCAAAAAATTTCTTTTTTAAATTTGCCCGTTTAAAACTAAAGGCAAAAAAATTTGCTCGCCCACCAAAAAATTTAGGAATTCCCTAAGGGAGGGGCCAATTTTAAAGTTGTAATTGTGGGTTTGATTTTTTTTACAATTGTTTTAAAACCCTATTCGTAAAAATTTTTGTTAATTTTGGGTACCCAAAAACCATTTTTAATTTGTTAAAGAAAACATCAATTTTCAGGATAAAAATTCTAATTTAAGCGCCCAAAATTCCCCGTTTAAAACGGGAGTACTTTGGGAAGGAAAAAACCCATTTTTTACCTTTTGGGTAAAATTTTGGGGGAAAAAAAACAAACATTGTTTTTTTGGAAACCTCCTGTTGCTGCAGACCGTGTTTTTTCAAGGGGTGAAATTTCCCACAAAAAATTTTCGCCCCAAAAATTTCTTTTTTTCAAAATAAATTTTTTAAAGGGGTTTAAACACGGGGAAAAAAAGTTTTAAAGGGCGGACTTATACCTTTTTAATGGTTTTTTTTTGGCCGATGCAGGATATGAAACACGGGGTGTTGCAAAAAAAAGGAAAAAAAAACGATTGCTATCAAAAAAAAGAAAAGGGGATCACGGGAAAAAATTGAAATTTAAACTTTACTTTTAAAATTTAAAGTCAAATGAAAAAATTTTTGAGTCCCAAAAGAGTAAAAAAAATTTTTTTCATCACACTATTATATTGAATCGGGAAAGTAAATTGATTAAGAGGGGTTTTTAGGACTTAAAAAACGCAAAAAAAGGGGCCCTTTTTTGGGCCCTTTTAAAAACTATGTTTTTTGGGGACGAAAAACTGGGGATTTAGACATGTTGGGCCAAATACTTTAAAAAAAAACGGAAAAAAAAAAAATATTTTTTAAAAAAAAAACATGAATAAAAAGGACATATTTAATGAAATTTTAGGTACTTTTTCGGCCATAAAAAGAAATAAAACATAAAAATTTTTAACTAATAACTAAAATAGTAGACCCTTTTGGGTTTTTAAAAAAATTTAAAAAAATTTAATTAACCGCCGTGAAAACATGCCCTCAAATTCCCCTTTTTGCGTGGGCACAAAAAGATGTTTTACCAAGTTGCCCTTAGAAATTTTTTGTTCTTCGGTGGGAAAAACCGCAGTTTGGGTAGGGAAAAAAATAAACGTTCTACGCACACGGGGTTTTTTTTTGGAAAAAATTTAAAATATGGACCAGTCAGCTGTTTGACGGTAGCTTCAACTGCCTTCCCCAAACCGACCCACTCAAAAAATTTTTTTAAACCGTTTTGAAACCTGGATTTTTCGAAATCACTTAGTTAAACTCTGCCCCCCCCCAAAATTTTTTTGGCCAACTTTTCCCTTTGGGGGCTTTCCCTTGAGAGCTGCTTCGGCATTTTTAATTACTCCCAACAGAATCTGAAAAGGGGAAAGGGCCGAATGTTTCAAATCTTTTGATGTTATCAATGAAAAAATTAAATAATCCCGACTTGAGTAAAAAAAAAATGTTTTTGAAAATTTTGTTGGGAAAAAGTATTTTTGGGGCGTTTGCTAAATTTCGTTAGCTGAATCTTTGCCCAAACGATATTAAAACCCCCCTAAAAACAAAAAAAAAAAAAAAGCGTTAAAAAAAAAACAATCTTTTTTAAAAAATTTGCAAAAAAAGAAATTTACTGTTTTTTATTGCTTCAAAATTATTAGCAAAAAAAATACTGCCCCAAACCCAATTTCCCCCCAACGTTTAAACAGGTTCGGGAGGCAAAGGGAGATCTGGCAGTTTTTTCTTTATACACTCCCGCATGCAGGGGAAAGCTTTTAAAAAAGACTGTCTTGGTATTTAAAATTTAAACCATTTAACATTACCCTATTGTTTCTTAGACATTCACACCCCAAAATTTAAAGTCCATGTGCAAAACAAAATTAAATGTTTAAAGATTTTTATAAAAAATCCTCAAATTCGTACCACTTTTTGACATATAAGAAGCACCACCGTGACTAAAAGGGTTTTTTAAAAAACTTTTTTTCCCTACTTAATTCCTTTCTTTTGGGGCTAAAAAATCCCTAAAAACGAGAGTTCCCTTTAACTTAAAATCTACATTAAATTTACAATTTATTAAAGTAATTTTTTTTCCCAAAATAAAATTTAAACCAAAAGTTTGGTTAACGAATCTTCCCCTTGATTGCAATTTGTTCTTTCAATTTTGTTTTGTAGCCAGTAAATGGGTTTTTCCGGGTGTTTCAGAACAAAGCTTTCACAATCTATTTACCAAAATACGCCCTTTCGAGTCAGTCGTCTCATCTATAGATTTTCCAAAATCGTTGTTACCAATTTCTTCGCGAAGAGTTTTTAAAATAAGTTTTAAAAAAATTAATAAAAATTTTTATAGGTGTAAAAAAAATCTTAATGACACTCAAGTTAAAAAAAATTTTAAAAATTTTATTATTTTTTAAATTTTAAATTACCTCATTGCAACTTTTTGTTACTTTATGTTGTTCTTAAGGTTTTCACCCCGTGCCACTTTCCCTTTTTTGCGGGTTTTTTAGTGAAAAAAATTTCCCAGTTTTAAATATTTTAAATCTGTCCAGGGAAAAATTTTGCGGGCCCAAAAAGGGGCCCGGCAAATCTCGTTTAAAAAAACGTCGATTTCTTTTGGGAATTTTTTTGGTGTCTATTAACAGGGGGTTTCCTCGGGGGTTTTTCCAAAGATTTGCCCTGAGGGTCCGGGAGCAGTAGCATTTTGTTTCTAAATGATTTTTTTTTTTTGCAAGTTAACTACAATAATATTTTTGAACCCAAGTTGGGAAAAAGAAAAAAAAAAACGCCTTTAAACCAATTTTCCGCACGCTTTCCCAAACAACCTTCATTTGTTGCTTGGATTCAGCTAAAAAGACAGAAATGCCCCCCAATTGCCTTCAGCCATTTTTGAATTTTATCGCTATTTAAATTCCTTAGTTTTTGGCATTGTTGTAGATGGAAAAATCACAATACACTGAGTAGATAAACAAGCACAAACCACAAAGAAAACAAAGGGAAAAATATTTTTTCCAAACAAAGATATAAATAAAAATTAAAAGTACGTTTTTTAACATATACGGACCCCTTCAAAGTCCAACTGCTATGGGAAAACACACACATATACGCCCCAAAAAAAACTTAAGAGAAAAAAATATAAAATCAAAAATGCAATATAAAAGGGATGTTCTTTGTAAAAAACTATGAAGGGGCTCGTGTTTCTTTAATCACTTTAAAAGGGAGAAGAAATTTGCTTGTAGGGTTTTAAATTACGGGCCCGTAAAAAAGCCGATAGGGTTTCCCGAAAAATAAAAACGTGGGTGCAGGTAAATAAAACCCCCGGGGCCCGAAAAGGGCCGATAATTGGGGAAATATACCTTAAATGGGGTTAGTAAAAAAAATTTTTTAGGGCAGGAAAATCCAAACTTTCCCCCCCTCACACAATGAGGGGGGAAAACCCATCGTTGTATTATTTTTATAGCATTTTAGCTGTAAAACAAATTTTTTTAATTAAAAAGATGCGCTGTGAAAACCCATATTTTTTTTTAAAATTTAAAAAAAAAAAACGTTTGGGACCAAATAAATATGATTTTAGGAAAAAAATAGGCAAAAACCCCACGTTTACCCTGTTAAAAGTCCAAAATGGGCCAACGGCCAAAAAAAAACATAGCAAAGATCCCCTTTGATTTGTCAAAGAAACATATAGTTTTTTGTTTTATTTTTAAAATTTTGCCTTTGAATCAAAACCAAAGGGGCTTTTCCCAAAAAACCCCCGTCTCTAGTGATGATGCAAAAAATGTGTCGACGTATCAAACCAAGGCCGGGGGAAAAAAGCCAAAGTTTCTTCAGGTGGGTTTAAAATTTTACCCTAAAGGGTTGGGCCATAAACGAACAAAGCTGTTACCAATTGCCCTTTCCCTTTCCCGTTTTTTTGAAAAAAAGTTTTTTTAATTTGGGAAGAATTTTTGGGTTTAATATGATACTAAAGCGATTTTGAAATTTTCCCAAAATTTTGTGGCTTTACCCCGTGCTTTTTTTTCCTTCTCTATTTCTTTGCGGAACGATAAAAAAATTTCCAGAAACGTTTTAAACTTTTTTTCCCGGGAAAAGGGTGCTAAAAAAAAAAAAGAAACAAAATTTGGGGAAAAAAAAAAAATTTTGGGCCATCGCAAAAAGCAACAACCCCCAAAACCCGGGGCAGTAATACCCCCTTTTTATAGAACAGACACATTATTTTACAAACGTCCTGTATAAAACAAGATCTATGTTGAGATGGGTTCGCTAGCGGAGGTGAAAATATAGCGCGGTTTTTTTTTACCATTTCCGGTAATTTGGGGGGTTTTATTGCGGGGGTTTTCCGTGGAAACCCCCGGGGGAAAAAAAACTTTTTAAAGTTTTAACCTTTAAAGAAATCAACCAAATTTTTGCCTTGTTTTTCCCCCCTACAGGGGTCGTACTGCAAAAGGGTTTTGGGAAGGGGGGGCTGGGGGAAAACGGGGTGCCCCCCTTTTTACTTTTTATACGTGAACATTTTTGGGTCTTATCTTAAAATGCCTACTCGTTCAAAATTTTAAAAAACGGTAATAAAACCCAGCGTTCCCGGTTAAAAGATTAAATTAAAACCTTTAAAGAATTTGCTTTAACATTTTAAGCCTTGTTTTTTTAACCCAAGTTTTTTTAAATTAATGAACGGAGATTTTTTTCGCTTTTAAATTTGGGGGTTGCCTTTTATGCTGGGGAAAAAAAGGCAAGATTCGTCCCAAAAATTTTTGTTTTTTTCAAACATGTAGCAAAAATTTGATTAAAGAAAATAGGGGGTTCAGAGAACAAAAAATTTATTACATAAAAAAATCGTTTCTAGAATCTTTTCTTTAGGGGACGTTTCAATATTTCTTTTATTTGGCGCTACTTTACACATTCCCAAAATTTTCCCTTTAAAAAATATTGTACAAATTTGAATAAAATCGGGGGATATGTTTTTTAAAAAAACCTATAGAACAAAGAATCCCCCAGAGAAGCGACATTTTTAAAACTGCTAAAATATTTGGAAGAGTCATTTGGATAAAATTTAAAATTTTTCTAAAATAAAAGTTTTTAAAGTCCCCTTTATGGGAGGCAAGAAAATTTGTCCCCCTTTATTCTCGGGGGGGGGGGGGGACTTTCCCCCAAATTTTTTAGGATGCATAAAACCCTTTTTGTTTTTTTTTCTTCCCCAAAATTTCAATCAAACCTTCGTATTATTTCGTCGTAAAAATATGGGGGCAGAAAAAAACGGAACAAAAACAATAATCATCTCAATCAATAACGATTAAATTGCGATAACCACCGTGCGCGGGGCCTTCTAACCCAAAATTCAGCTCCGGAACGTCGTAAATTAAAAGGCCCCAAAATTTTCCAATTTCATTGGGCCGGGACGCGCCGCAATTTCGCGCCAATCACTTAATATCGAAAAAAACAAAGCCCGCAAACAATTAAACCGAGTTACGTCCCCCGCATTACTTTCCCCCCGAAACTATTATCGGAAAGTACATAACGACATTAATTAATGGATCGATAGTATAGGGGGTTTCCCCACCCCCCGTAAACGGGGGAAACGCATGTCCCTGAACGTGCATATTTTGGCGTACTCCACTTATTCGATCCAGCAACGCATATGTTTTAAATTTGGGTCCACGTTACGCCGGCCGTTCCGAATTTAATGTTTGTGTCGGTATAATGGGTTGGATTTTTACCAAACTCTCGGGAAACCCAAAACCCAAAAAATTTGGGCTTTCTTTTCGCAGAAACTAAGAAATATTCAGAAACGTATTGTTTTGGGACACTACTAGTACCCCATACCCTTCAAAATTTTTCTCTTTTCTTTATTATTATTTTATTTTTTTCTGTCACAATCTAATGGGGGGGTGCAAAAGTTCATGCCCAAATTTGAAAAATAAAGGGTCAAGGGGTTTTTGTTACTGTAAAAAATACCTTTTTTTAATAAAATTATGTATTCGCCACCGTTCTCGGGGATCTTTTTCCAACCCCCAGCCAATTTTTTCGAAAAAACATTTAAAAAATCGGTGGTTTAGGCAAAAAAACGGGGCGATTTGATTTTTGACACCTCCCCGAATAAAAACCCTTTTGCCTTTAAATTTTTTTTGCAAAAACCGAAACAAATGAAAAATCGGAGGGTGCAATACCCGGAGATATGGGGGGATGCAATAAATTTCCCATTTAAACTGCCCCCAATTTGTTCAGAGTATTTTCGAAGTGTGTGGTCTGGCTTTGTATGGGGAAGTTTAAACACCTTTTAAACGATTAAACCAAGCTGGGGCTTTTTTTTCCTTTGATTGCTGCGCCAATTTGGTTAGTTTTTTGGGCCCAGTACTTTTTTGGGTTTAAATTTTTGGGCCAACAGGAGGCAGTTCAAAAAAAATAACACCTTAGCAATCCCCCCTTTCCCGGAAAACAAGACCTTTTTTAGGTTCATCTGTTTTTTTCACTTGTTTTTTTTTCCCAAGGACCCCTTTCTTTGACTTTGGGAAATACAGGACCCTTTTTTTTTCGCCCCGTCACAAAACGGTCCAAAAATCCTCTTTTTCTAGACATCCGAGCAAAGAAAGGGCCTGCGGGGGATGCGGTTCAACTTGTTTTTTCGGACAAGGGTAGGCGGGGACCCCCAAAGTAAAAAAGGGGGGGGGGGCTTTAAGGGGGGGGGTTGAGGCCCTATTCTTTTTTAAAACGCCAAAACCCGGGTTTGATCGATCAAATGTTCAGGGCAAAAGAAAACCCCCTTTTTTTTTCCCGTTGAAATGCGTCCCTTGTTTGTTTATTAATGCGCGCAAAACCCTCTTTTTATCGATGTGGGAAGGACGCCCAGAACAAGATTCTTTTTTGGGGTTTTAAAATCACCACGGCAAAATTTTAGAAAACCCCCCCCCTTTTCTTTACCGTTTGAGGGCGAGTCAGGGTCCAAATAAACTCTTGAAATGTTTTTTGTCGCAGCCCCCAAACAATTATTCCTTTCCGAAACTCGAAAAGCTTCACATGGGGGGCCCTTTTCCCCTTTTTTCCCCTTGTCCATTTCAATGATTTTTTTTCCACTTTTTAAAATTTAAACCCAAAACCAAACACTTCTAATGCTCAAACGACAGCTATGACTCTTATTTTCCAACGATTTTTGAAATTTTAATTTTTGATTTAAATTGACTATTTGAAAAAACGTAAAACCCGTTTCAAAATTTTTATTTTTAAAAAAGCTTCCGGGGTTTTTCCCGAAAGATTCTTCGACAAACATTTATTAAATTTTCCTCCCCCGCGGGGGACAGGGGGGGGTTGTGAAAGGGAAAATAACCCCGGGGAAGGGCCCCAAGGGGAAACGAGCACTTTCAGATCGGGGGACTATTAATCGGGAAAAAAAACGAAGTGTTCCAACCGTCCCCCCTACGCTCTGTCCCTTGGGTTTGTCATGCTCAAATTGCAATGTAAACCTTTGCTTTCCCATGCTGTATGTTATATTTTTGGAGGAGCTCCGGGGCCACTTTTTTTTAATTCCGGGTAAAAATTTTACCCTTACATACGTTCGTAAACATTTTTAGGAATATAAATTTTTGGTAAAAATTGCCCCCTCTGGGGCGATTTTTAAACATTTCGCGAGGCTGGTTCTTGTACTATAAAAATTTTCATATTCCAAATTTTTCCATTAAAATGCTGTTCACACAACCGGGCCCCCAGCTTCGGGCCCCGCTGCCCAAAAGCATCCCCTTTTGGGCTGTTTGACTTCTTTAAAAATTGACAAAAATGGTTCAAAAACATCAGGGAGAAAAAAGATTTTCTGGTTACTTTAGGGAATATAAAAACCCCTTTTCATAAATGTTTTAAGTGATCCTTAAACGCCCCAAAATGGCCCCTTTTCTTTACAAACGAAAAACAAAAATCCAAACGTGGCTGCTTTATTGTCCTTCTTTAAAAACGGGTTTTAAGGACTTTTGGGAAATGCCCCTTAAAATTTTACCATTTTTTAGCAAAACCCAGCGAGGTAAGCGGATTTTCCAAAAATGCTATGATAAAAATCGGGGTTCCCTTTTTTTTTTTTTTAAAAAAAAATAACCGCAATTGGTTTTTTTTTCCCGTTCTGTGAAATTTTTTCCGACCAACTTTTCCCTTTTTTTTTTTAAAGGGTTAAAATTCATTTTGGGTTATTCTCACAAAACCTGAACAAAATCCTTACCCTTTTTTCCAAAATTCTTTTTATAGTGGGCCCCTTTTAAAATTCTAATTCTTCTTCAGCTGCCCCTTTGTTTTTATTTCTCAATAAATGGGTCACTTTTTCCCCCTTTAATTCGGTTTTTCTCATAGTTTCAACACTTTCGGTGTTAGAAAACTTTTTAAATTAAAAATTCGGCCTTGAACTGCTGTTGTGACAAATTAAAACCCCGGGGGCCCCCCCCCCCCAAAAATTTTGAAGGTTATGGCACGTGTAATTAAGAATTTGGTGTATAACAAGAATATGAAAAATGAAATTAAAAAAAATAAGTAAGTGTCAATAAGTTTAAAAGAAACCGCAAATAGCTCACTTATTATTAAAGCGTGACAAACGGTTGCACCTGAGAGGGGGCCGGTGAAAAAAAGCTGTGTTTTTCTATGTACATACAAAGGGAAAGGGGTGGACGTTCGGTTTTTTATCGGTTTTATCGGTGTTCCCTTTCTATTTTTAATGTTCGAGGGAAAATAGTGGAAACCCTCCCGGGGGATACCGCGCAAAAGCAGAAAACAGTATTAATAAAAAAAAAAATAGATTGGTTTCCTTTTTTTGACGTATCATGGGCCCCCTTTCGGAAATTTTGCTGTATGGTGCGCCCGCTTTGTACTGAAAATAACAATGTTCCATTGTCGATTCGGTCAGGCCTCGACGACGGGCCCAAAACGTTTCGTATACTTTTAAAAAATGAAACGTTTGCCTAAAAGAAGATTTTCGAAAATTTTAAAAACTTCTGTATCTTATTGTGCAATCTTGAATTCCGATAAAAGACCTTTTCTAAATCCGGATTTTTTTTAAAAATGCACGAAAAATTTTTTCGCGACATCCCCCAAGGGGTCCGGGCCTTTTTAGAGCGACTGCTAAATTGTTTATGTTATTTAAAAGAGTCTTTATAGATAAAATGGTTATTTTTTAAAATGCGAAAAAGTTTGTGTCACTACAGAATAGTTTTTGGAAATGTAAACTATTTCTTTTTGAACTTTAAAACGTAAAAAAAGGGTTTCGCGAACCCTTGAAAAATTTTAAAAATTAAAATTTAAAAAAGGCATCTTTCACTTGGGAATAAAATTTGGGGATATTAAACACTGCTTTGACCATGTTCCCTAAAGGTCGCAATACAGGCTGAGGTTTGGGAGCGGGAATTTTGTGGATAAAATTTGGGTTGAATACGCAGATATGTTTGGGAGTTTCACGAACACTTTTTTTGGGAGATGATATTAAAACATATCACCCCAGGAACTTGCGTCGAATTGTTTCTGCTACGAGATAATGGGGTGTATGAGGGAAAGTTATGTGAAGAAGAGTCGGAAAGCATACTTTTAAACACCCTACCCGCCTTCAGCTTATTGCGGCCTGTCAGAAAAATTTAAAATGAGTTTTTGGGGTCCTACCCATACAAAATTCTTTTAAAATATTTTTGTTATGTTTAACAACGGTTTTTGGCAAACGGTTCAATCCTTTTTTCTGGGGAACCCAAAAAGGAACTGCTGGGGCCATTTGTTTTAAAAGACCCCCGCCACAAAATGAATCAAGCTGTGTTCCTGAAACATCAGTAGTTTCGTCCACAGTGAGCCGATTTTTTTATTTTTCAATTCGTTTTTATCCAGTTTTTCCCGTACTTTACACATGTTTTAAATTTTACTGCAATTGGGCGTTTTTTTTAGTGCTTCCCCTGATTGGGGAAATATTTATTTTTCCCCAAAAAAAACGAAAAATTTTCATTTTTTAATCTACTGGGGTGGGAATTGCACGTGCTAACTGGAAAAAAAAAGTTAAAAAAAAATTTCCAGTACGGAAAATTTTTCCCTAAATTCAATACATGAAAGTTTACTTTTAAAAGACTTCTATATTCCAAATTTTGTGCGACCCAGCCAACCCTATCCGCAAAACTTGCAAACCCAATGTGGGAACCTGTAAATTTTCAAACCAAGGGGGAAAGCCAAATAAAATTTTTCACATGCGTGCAAGAGGTACAAACCCGGGTTACGCCCCCTTTTTTTTTCGAAAACACCCGTGAGAATCCGATAAAAAGGCCCCAACGCCCAAACACCCCCAATGTCTACCGGGATTACCCGAAATCTGCATCCACAACCCTAAATACACCCCCGGGGTAAGGGGTCTCTGCGGGTGCAACCGTTTGTCACCCCCTTTAAATTGGGTTTTGAAAAAAAAGGGAAATTTTCTAACAAATTTGGCAAAGGGGAAAAGACAAACCAGTCAGAGCCCTTTGGGGTTCTCTGAGATTTGTTTTCAAGCATTTTTTTGTTTGTTTGTTACGCATCTGTTTTTTTACCAATAAAATACGAACGTACGTAATGATCAGAGCTTTGGGTTTCCCAAAAATTTGGGTTTCCCAAATTTACAGTACACCCCGTGTTCTGGTAAACATTCCCCCCTACAAAACAATCCAAACTTTTCCCCCTTGGGAAAGTTTCCATGGGAAATTAAACCGCCATAAAGCCTCAACAACTCGCCCGGGTGCATTAAGGAAGTAAATTAGGGCCACAACCGTAGTGCAAAAGGGATTGTATTTATTTATCTTCATGATAAAGCAAAAAAGGTTTTTTCGTTCGGGTCCGTTTTGAACCCAACATGGAAATGGCCCAAAGGTGAAAAAATGATCAATTTTTAATGGAAACGCACAAACGAGTACGGGGGTATATTTAAAATTTTTCAAATTTGGAAAAAGCCATATCTAAAAAAAAAATCTAGATTGGTTTTGTCCAGCTTCATTGTTACCAAAGCAAGTACGGAAATGGCCCCGAGTTTTATACTATACATTAAATGCCCTTTTAATAAAGCCCAACGATTTTTAAAAAAAAATGGATTATTTTCAGATGGAGGGGCGGGATTCCCCTACTTTCCTTTTTTTCCGGTTTTTTGTTTTTTTCCCCTTCGATTATTTGGGCCAGCCCCGGAAAATGATTCACGTTCACTAAATTTTAAGGGACGTTGCCCAAAAAATTTGAAATTCAAAACAATAAACAAAAAAATAAATGCATTGATTTTTAGCCAGTTATCGTCCTTATACACATTCAGTAAAAAGTAGTTGTGTCGAATAAAAAAAATTGCCGCGTGGTGTGTACATACACGGTCTGAATATGAAAATGCACCATCTGGGAACACTATTGTTTCCTATGTCCCCTGCTTTCAAAAAAAATTATTAAAAGAGTTTTTCCCCTTATTACTACATAAAAAAACAAAAAAAAATGTAAGGTTTCCTTCTTTTAATATATAAAAAAAATGCAATACCTTTGTTTTATACCCCAAAATTTTTTAAAGCGATTTCTCCCTTTCTTGTTTGTTTTACTATTTATGGGCATATATCTATGTACATTTGTATAAATTTTTTCTCGGGAACACGTTTTGGGCCCCACTTAAAAGGGGTTGCGGAGGATATTGGAAATAGGGACCCCCCCAAACTGGCATACCTTTCATTTTTCCCGGGCCCGTCAACCCCGCCCCCCGCAAATACGTGCCCCATCTGGGCGGGACTCTTTGTCTTTTTTTGTGCCTCGGAAGGTTTTTTAACAAAAATCGCGGATTTTTTAATACATTATGCTAGTTTAAAACAACCGTAGAGTTGGGGCCGGGTAAATTTAAAAGGTATTTTTTGAAATTTCTGTAAATGGCCCAAAAAATAGAAAGAAACAGCCTCAAAACCCCCTAAGCATACCCAGCGGAAGGAGAGAGAAGTGGGGGTTTTTTGGTTAGTTGAAAGGGGGGAACCTTGCTTTACCGGAAGATTTCAGACGGGAAAACGGTTTTTAGAAAAATTTCTGTGAAACGTATTTTTGAAACCCCCAACAAATACAAAAGTTACAAAATCCAATGGGTGCCAGGAGATTTTTCCCCTTTTAAAAAAGTAAAAATTGTTAGAATTTTAATTTTATTTTTCTTTGGTTTAATTTTTTTAAGAATCGTTGTTTATTTTTCCCAATTTTGAATTACTTTTTTGTTTTCCTTTAAAAAGCATAGGGGCAACAAAAGGGAAATAAGAAACTGTAATTTTTTAACATAACTGAGAATACAGAAAAATTGCGCCCGTAGTTTTTGGGATTATAATTTTTTCCCGAAGGGTTGAATTATAAATTACTTTAATTGAGCGGACAAGCGGGGCACGGGTTTTTATTTTACTTCGATTTGGATGTATCAGTGAACTAGAATGTCGAAACAAGTACGAAAAAAGTCTAAAAAATGGGAAAAAAGTTCTAATCGTTGATGCCCGTTTTAAAGGGCCCTTTTTTATATGTAATAAAAATTTTTTAAATTATGTTTTAAAATTTTCATGCAGTACATGGGCCCAAATGGTTTTGTTTTTTTAAATGTTGTAATCAAAAAAAAGAATTGACAAAAATTATGTCAAAACTTTTTTTAAAAGACCCGGGCAATTTTTACAGGGGCGGGGGGCCGTTTTAAGGGAAAAAATTTTCCCCGGGAACCCCCGCTTAGAGTTCTAAAAAATATTAAAAATTTTTTGAAGGGATTTCCAAACTAAAAATTTTGGAAAAGTCCCCAGATTTCAAGATCATAAAACAAAATTTAAATTCCCCTTAAAAAAAAACTTTAAAATTGAAATAAAAGGTCAAATTTTACCGGTGGGGGCGGGTTAAAAGTGTTAAATGTGTCTTCAGTATCGCAACGCTTATTTGTATATTAAGGCCACCATCAATCCCTTGACGGAGCTCGAACGTCTGAAACGCGGAGGGATAGCCAAAAAATAGTCGAAAACGAAATAATCAAAAAAATTCTAGTCATAATAAGTATTTGTACAGTATCTTTTTTAGTATGTTCGTTTGCTAATACCCCCTAAAAAAGGAAATTTCCAAAAAAACCAAAAATCGTTTCGAGGGCCGGCGCTGCATTACGCCCCAGGCGAAAGGGGCGACGGGTTGGGAAACGTGACTCTTTGTTTTCCCTAGGGTTCTCCCCAGGAAGTTCCGGCACAAACCCAGATAAGGCCCGTATACTTGCTTCTCCGGCGATGGGTGGTGCTCGCCCCGGTGGTTCCTATTTAGCGTGGCCCTCTTATTCGGGTTTTTCAAAATAAAACGTACGGGAAATTGTTTTTAATTTAAAACAAGTTTTTTTCATTCAATTCTCAGTTTGTGTGCAGGTGATTTTGTTTATATTTTTTGTATTTTTTAAAAGAAATTTAAAATTTGTTTTTTTTGTTAAATACGTACAAAACAATGTTTTTTTAAAAGTATACAAATACAAATATACACAATTTATAAAAATAAAGCAAAAAAATAGTGAATTTTTCCAAAAACAAAAAATTAAATATGAAAATTTTCAAGTAAAACAAAAAATGATGGTTTTCCAAAAAGAATAAATACAGTAAAGAATACGTTTTGCCCTAAAAAAAAAAGAAAAAATGTTTAGAAGCCTTAACAACGTCATATAAATTTTTATTTAAATAGGGAAAGGACCCAGGGGTTTTACCCTTTAGGAAAAAACCCCCAGAAGGGAAAAAACAGACGAAAATTTTTAGGGTTTTTAAAAAAAAAGGAATATACTTTGTTTAGCAGTAAGAAAAAAAAAAAACCCAGAAGGCTTTGCCAACACCAAAAGGGAAATTAGTTTTTCAAGGGAAAAAAACCCATGATTATTAAAAAGAACGCCCCAGAAAGATCGGGGTAGATAACATCAAACTGAACCCGCTTTTCAATAGTCTTTAGCGATGGCTTTAGATTTATTGCCAAAAATCCGACATAAATCCGCCCCTAAGAAAGAGAAAAAATAGCCGCCAAGATGATATACTCCCTTTCTCCAAAAAATTCCGTTGAAACTTACCATAGACACCCGGGGGCTGTTTTGCAATTTTAAGTCTAAAACCCGGGAAATACAATGTTTAAAAATTTAAAAAAACCAATAAAGTCGGGGAATGGTTTTTTGTTTAGAAACTTGCTTCATGTTTTAAATTCGGCAGGAAAAAAAAACGGTTTTAAAGATTTCGGGAGCAGGTAGACGTTCCCGGGAAAAATTTTTTTATAATTTAACTTTTGTCAGCCCCCGGGGAAATAATTTTTAAAGGGGAATATGATGTTAGCAAAAATTTCGTTTGGGGACGATGGAACCCGTTATGTAGTGGTGGCCCTTTTTTTTAAAAAAACCCCCTCCTCTAAAATTTAAGGCATGTTTTTTTACATTGAAACTAATTTAATAAAAAAGATATAAATTTATAAAAGTCTCCTAATTTAAAAAAAATTTCGAATTTGTAAAATACACAAAATCGCTGCAAACTTCTTTTCCCCATTGCGTTTATTTCTCCAAAATTTTTTGTACGGGAAGCCTAATTAAAGTTTTACAATTTTAATCCTTTTAACGGTTTTCAATTTACCTGAACATTTGCTATTATTCCACAGTGTAAAGTGGGTTTTTTTGTAAATTGTATTGGGGAAAAAGTGCAAAAAATTGATGTTTCCCGGGTGCCCTGGGTTTTATGCCTATAGATTGTTTTTTCTGCAGTTTTAGCCCGCGCAAAAGGGAAACCCGCATTATTCTGTAGCAGGAAAAAACAGTGGATAGACTGCGTTATGTTTCCGTCCCAAATATGTTGAAAATTGTCCCCCATGTTGCCCAAAATACGCGCGCTTTTTAAAAATATACGAGAAGGTTAAACGTGTATTAAATTGATATAATTGTAATTTTTTATACAAAAAAATTTAGATTCTGTAGTATTAACAGTTTTATAATTTTTTAGATTTAGTAATAGATAAATCTTACTTATGTGATATTAATGCATTTTGTTCACTTATGTATTAAATAATTTCTTTAAAAGAAAAGTAGGAATATTCAGTTCAAAAAAAAATAGGTGAGAAATGTTTGGTTTTTGTTTTTATAATAATTAATATTTTTATTTAAAAAAAAAAGGAAATCGGAATGTAATTACACCTTTATTTTTTTAACATTTAAAGATAATAATACATATTTAAATTAACTATACCAAATATAATTTTAATTTAATTTATCATCAGAAGAAAAATAAAAAATCGCTGTCACTGTCATCATCAAGGTTTATAATAAGTTCATCGGTAAGTTTTCCCCATTATGTTTTCTTTTGTATATAATTTTTCCTCAAATTAAACTGCATCCCGGGACAAACTGTGACCATTCATCTTTTGGGATTTTCCAAATTCTTCTTTAGCGAGTTCCTCGACATCATTTAGTTTAAAAGTTATATTTTTAGATGCTACTTCCCCTTTAAAATTGCCCTATCTTTTCAATAGGGTTGAGTCCGGATGATGTGGGGGCAATCTCAACACGTTGTGTCCATCTTTTGCAAATATAGAATCTATAGTGTAATTCTTGTAATTTGGGTTTTTAGCATATGTACTAATCTATACAATTTTTTTGGGTCAAATTTTCATTAAATATGATGCCACGTTCACTTAGCTATTTTATCATTTCGATTTTTTTGCTTTAGTAGTTGATGAGAGAACGTTGTGGTAGCTTGCATTATCCATCACAAACAACAGATTTAGGTGGCAAATTTGGAATCAACTGTTTTTCAACCACTTTTGTAATTTTTTGAAGTTCATTGTCATGAAAATCTCCACTTTTTTGGCCGGACTTATGGGATCAACAAGGCATTATCAATAAATCCATGTTACTACCTAAAAAAAATAAAATACAGTAATGCTAAAAATTTTAGAAGAAATTTACTAATGTACCTCCCATGTACAATTATTAAACGTTTCCCTTTTGATATAGGGCATTTAAGTCCATTGTTGGAGTTTCAACCATTCATAGGGGAATTTGTGACTGGCATGGAGGTATGTTTCGTCTAAATACAATATTTTAGTTTTTGAACATCAAATAAAATTTATTTTCTTCACCTGAAACCCACGATTGGTCGACCTTGTAACCCGAAAATTTTGTAACATTTGGGATATATAAAGGATCTTAGTCAGTATATTTGATCTTTCATCAAAAGCCTTTGGTTACCCAAGAGTCTTCTTCCACCTTTATTTGATAAAAAATTTTAAATTTACTAAAATAATAATAAATTTGAATATTAGTACTACCTAAATCCTAATTTTAATTTTAACTTTAAAAAGAGCTGGGCTTGCCTACAAAACCAATTTACTGTATTTTAATTATATACAGCTTTTAAATGTAGGCCTCTTTTTCAGTTATGTGAAAATTGTAATAACCTGACGTAAAACGCTTCCCCAGCATATATCCACAGAGATTTTGGTGAAATGTCTTACAACATTGTCTTTTGAAGAACTGCCACTTTACTCTGCTTCAACAGAATTACTCTTTCGAATAATTCTGACAACAGTGCTTTAGAATATTTCCGTAGCTTCACTAACAATATCTAAAATGTTACCTCTAAACAAACATAATGCTTCCTGATATATGAATATGTAAAAATAGTATTAAAAAAAACTTTAAAAAAATATTATCATACCTTCGACTTATATTTTTTAAAATAGTTGTTCGTGTTGTTTCGTGAATTGCTCATGCAAAAATTGTCTCTTCTTAGCGATGTTCGATTATTCGGACATTCTCACCTGTAACTTAATTATTTAATACAACTTAATTAAAATCTGTTTAAAAAAAAAATACTTACAGTAGAATATTTCCCTAATTCAAAATAGTTTTGAGAAAAACTGATTTTTTTAATAAATAGTACCCAAAAACAATATTAAAAGTAGGAGCACGAAACGAATTCAACGGGCAACACATCAACAACTGACGCCGAAAAAGAGGTAAAAGTTTGTTGGTCTTACTGTAGGTAAGAAATACATAGCTATTTCTTTCGGTTAGCACCAACTTCTCTTTCTAATCTAAAATGCTTCTTTGCGCTGGTGTCTTCCGAAAAATAAACGGACTCTAATCTGTTTTAAAGTATTATAGGTAAACAAGTAAATATCAAGGAAACCTAATGTGATGGTTTTTCCAAATACCTGCCATTAATGCCGTTTGTTTATAATGAATGTCGTACGATATGAAAGAAATGAAATTTTTAAAAAATTGAATTATTTCCTAAAAATGAGATTTATGAATGAATATGCAATTTTTACAAAATATGGAACAAGTACGAGAAATATGCATCTTTGTACGAGGGCGTATTGAAAACTAGTGCCTCCATGGCTATAACTTTGTTAGTAATAGATATAGTAATGTTCAATATTTACGATAATTACAGCATCTGCTGTCAACCTCTGAACGAGTAGGTTTTCTCTCCGAACGAAGATGGTCAGGTTAGCCACTCGTTGGTAATTAAATATCCCTTTTGCAGTAAGAAATGGAATTTCCTCGTTACCATTTCCCGCAGCCAACTGGCTATGGAGCGAGGACATTATAATACATTGTTTACATATAAGTGTGAAATGAATAAACTGTCCTTTACCCACTGATATAATCACTTTTCCACATAATCGCCATTAACAGCAATACATTTATGCCAACGTACTACGATTTGCCCAAAATCCGTCACGGAAAAGTCTGAAGTTTACGCACGACACCATTTCTGTACCTCCGTTACACCTCTACACCCGAAGAGAAACGCTTGCCCTTGAGATGTTCCTTAAGCTTGGGAAAAGAGGAAAAAGTCATAAGGGTGGATGAGGTAAAACGTCATGAAACCCAAGCTTCTCAGTGCTATACGCGTTTGCTGACTTGTGTGAGGCCGAGCGTTGTCATGATGTAGAATTGGCACTTTGTCTGGACGAACCGTACGCAGCCGTCGCTTCAGTTTTATTAGGGTATTAACATATCCTCGGAGTTGACAGTACAGCCACGTTCCAAAAATTCAATATGAACGATGCATCGCAATCCCAGAAAACAGTAATCATGATTTTCCCGGCAGATGGAATGCCTTGAATTTTTCGGTTGTGGAGAACCTCATGTCTGTGCTCCATGGACTGACGTTTCAGGGGTACGCGGGCACTCAACTTTCGATGGATGTCGATGGGCGCTACACCCTCCGCAGTAAGAAATTCGATGACAGCTCGTTGCTTTAATCGCACGTCCAGCCGGTGGCCATTTTTAGAACTGTCGTGTTGCGCACGACAGTTCAACGCGATGTTGCTGAGAATCTCCAGTAGGAAGACTTATGTACCAATAGTGAAGGTAAATGGCAAACCACTTAGGACCCCTGTCTGAACCATCATTATAAAAGTTATGCTATGGAGGCATTAATTATCAATACGCCCTCATAAAATATTTTTTTTACCCGTATTTTAAAGGGTATGCATATGCAGAAAACACAAGATATGCATTTTCATAAAATCCGAAGCCTACTGATTACTTGCACTCAATTGAAAGGAGCTGCTAATACTTCTTTTATTCCCGGGATTTATTCTTTATTACTCTTGACTATGCTATGAATAATTCATATGCGTGCAATGATGATTAGTACAAAGCAAATAATAGCGACTGAAATCGCATAAGCATCGAACGTCCTTCAACAAGCCACTTCTAGGACAGATTACAGCTGAATTGAATTTAACAATGTTACAAGTTCAATTGAACCGGAAATATTACGTGCTGCGTATAAGTATTCTATTGAATCCGTTAACTAATCCGCACCTAATAGTGTATCTAACTTTGTGATTGGTATATCTATCAATAACATATCACGTCGAAACTGAGATAATCGGTCCTTTAGGCTATTAACAGCACGACCAGTTCTAGCCATCTATGTGCGTACTAATTGAATTATTACGCTGTTTCTTTTTCTTTTTATTCAACGAATTTCGATTGTCAATTGATAAATGCTTTTTTAATTTACACCAATGACTTGCAACAGTGTTTGTCATCGTACCCTGTCACAATATGCAGATGACACAAGTTGCATATTTTACATAACAACGGGGCAGATCTCTCCAATCGCAGCGACAACACCTATACATCGAATGGCAATTTGGTGTGATAGGAAAAATCTTAAATTACCGCGAACAAAGCTAGGATAATTAACATTGGATCGTCAAACAATGATCGAGACGACTTTTCTATAGATTTCAACGGTACACTAATTCTCGGTTTGAACGAGGTCTAAAATTCAATGAGCACTACACGGGTGTCCCAGACCTTGTTGCACGAGCCAATGATGGTTACTTGAATGGGTAGAAGATTATTTTTAAGAAAGAAATTCTAGAGTAGAAATGTACTCCAAATGCCTCTTATGACATTAATACGGTGTCAGAAATTGCCCAATGAACAAAAACTTTTTTTTTTATCAGATATTTTGGCTTCCCTTTCTTTTCTCTTTATAACATGCTTATTTACTTTGCGGCGCGGTGTTCTGAAATTATTATTTTTTTTGCACTCCTTCTATGATTTTTTTTAATTGGACTGCAATTAACACACTTCATTTGGCCAATACCTATGTAAAAACCTTTAAACAGAAATAACAACTTCATTGCAACATAATTTTAATAAATCAAAGCATATTTTAAAAATAAACCTAATAGCACAGGTAATACAGAAATATACATTAAAAAAACAAAAACTAGCAACATTGATCGAATGTAATTTATACATAGTTAGAATTAAAATATCTAATATTTTAAATAGAGTTTGTTAAAAAAGTGGTACCAGCAGTGGCGCACCGCATAAAAGTTGGTACGTAATATACAATATTAGTGAAAAATAATATTGTTACCTTTTCCTGTCGTCTTGATGTCCATTGTGGCAATTGGCAATCGCCCTGGTAAGCTGCGTAGAGCAACTGCTTCCATTGTGATTCATTCAGCCGTCGACGGTGTTGTGAATACGTTGTCGTATACTTCGAAAATGATCGTTCGACACCAGTGAAGTAAGATTTGCAAATGTCAGATATTCCTTTCCTCATCTGGGCACTCTTGATTTTCAGTTATAGACCAAACCTTTTGTAAATCGCGATTTTTTCATTAAAATTACACCAAATTTTTGAGCAACATCGACTCCTATAGTGTTCGTCAAGTTTTCTAGAGCGGCTTGTAAATTGTTTATGCAATTTAATGCGTCTCGTGCAGATAAGTGATGTTTTCTAATTGCTCAATGGCTTGTGCACATCAGAATAGTTCATGGAAATTCCATCTATTTGTTGTTGAACGTCCGAATTGGAAAAAAGCTGCTGACTATCTCGAACTGCTGCAGAATCATTTGAATCAAGTTTCAAGATGACATTGTTTGAATACGCGGATGTGTTTGGGAGATTTGATTAACACTTTTTTGATAGATGCTATTAACTTATCCACCATCGGATACTTCTTTCGAATGGTTTCTGCTCCGAGGTAACATGCGTGTATGAGGTATGTTATGTGAAGAAGAGTCGGAAAGCGTTTTTTAACCATCTACCAACCCAGATTGTTGGCTCCGTCTAAAAACAGTGATTGGGTTCCGTGATAAAAAATTTCCAAGAACTTTTTTATTTAAAAAGGGTTTTTTTGCATTTTTCTGAATCCCTTTACGGGAAACAAAACGAATTTGGGTGGACTACACGTTTTAAAGGACGCGCTAAACTAAATGAGCTTTTTTTCTGAGCATCAGTTTTTTTCACCCCAAACATAGGCAGATTTTCTTTTTTTTCCAATTTGTCTTTTATACATTTTATGTATTTTAAGTGGAAATTTTTGTAATTGCAAAATTTTGGGCGTTTCCTGGGGGAACGTATTAGCCCAAAAAAGAAAAAGGTTCTTTAGATTAGATTTGGGGATTTTTGCACACATTTAACATAAAAAAAAAACCAATCGGACTTAGCAATCCGTTTATTGCTTTATTTGGCAATAAGTATGCGGATTCAATTTTTAAATTTCGGGGAAATTTTCCATTCGAAGAAAAAACTTTACCCCCTTTGGGGCCCCTTTCCCCCGGTATTTTTTTTGGTGTGCGGGTGAAACGTACGTCGCTTTAAACTCTCGCGGTACTGTCGGACGACTACAATTTGAAATTTACCCCTACCCCGCTACCGTAGTTACTACACCCAGTACCCCCTTTTTAACAAACTTACTAAAATAATAAAATTGTAAAATTGCAAATTGTTTTTCTTCATTCCCAATAAATTCCCTCGTAAAAAAACCCCCGCATCATTTTAAGTTTAAAATCTAAGATCCTTGAAGACAACATAAAAAGTCTTTACATAACCCAAAAAAAAAAAAATGGGGGGTGTCAGGTTAGAGATCGAGTGGCCATCTAAGACCCCTTTTTTTTCAACCCAAAAAATTTTTAAAAAAAGGCGATTAAAAAAAAAAGTGAGTGCACTTTTTATGTGGTGGGCTTTTCAAAATTCCCTCTAAAAGCTTGACAAATTTTCGTTAAAAAATTTTATCTTTCCAAAAAAAGAGTAAAAAAGAAAATCATTTATTTGTTAGTAAGAAAGAAAACTGCTGCATTGAAAATTTCGAGAAGTTTTATTTGCCTTTGGAAAATGGAGGGGGGAATATTGTTTAGTCTTTGATTGGTAGTCATATTTTATTTTTTTCCGCTGTTGCCGGTAAGAAATAAAAAAACAATCACTGAGGTGGGGTTTTTTGTTTCCAAGGGATAAAAAAATTTTGAAAAATTTTAGGCTTGAAAGAGCGTAAATAAGTAAGTGACACTTGTAAGCCCAAAAACAAGGAGAGTCAGGGATTCTGACTTTTTGCTTTCCAAAAAATAAAATATACCCATACAAACCCCGATTAAAGCAGATAGCCGCAATTTTTTTCGAAAAAAATGTAAAAAATTTACTCTAACCAAAAACCCCACGAATATGAAAAAGCCCCAAAATTTTCATACCCCATCCAAAAATCTGCATTCAGTGTTTAACCAATTTTTTAACCGATTTTCCAATAGTTTTCCCAAAGCTGTTGTGCCGCCGCGGGATAGGAGTAACTGGTCGCGAAGCCCTCGTTTTTGTGTTATCGCCGCCGTTGACGCTGTTGTGTACCCTTGTTGTCGTTGTTGACTTTGTCCTTTTAAAATTTCAGGAATATCGACGAAACCCAGGCAAACACC
>JAROYE020000148.1:0-21994 GCA_029619315.2 Dynastes maya
TACTATCTTTACGGTGGCGCAATCTCAAGACTGAAAAAAAGAGACGACACTACTAAAAAATTAAAATGGTAGAGATTTAAATAGTATAAAAAACTCAACAGAGTTTGGAATGTATATATCCCTTTGCTTTAATTTTTACTTATTAGTTTCCCCCTGCGAATTGTTTCGACATGAAACTTTTTTTTTATTTGGAAACTATCTAACAGGGAGACGTGCTAAATCCCAATTTTAATAAGCTTTGTCATTTGTAGCCCCCGAGTGTTGCTAAAATAAACCTTCCGTTGCTGCAGAGCTGCATACTTAGGGGTGAAATTTACCCCTGAAGTTCGCCTAAATTTCGTTTTTTCCAAAATAAGTGTTAAGAGTTAAAAGATAGAAAAAAAGTATAAATGGGGGCGCTTATACCATTTAATGATCTCCTTCGGCGGGTGCGGGTGTACATATCAGGGTTTTATAGTTCCCAAAAAAATAGAAATTTGTGTAAACATAAAACCCCAAAATTTTATACATTTCTAATTTTTTGATTTGAAATCGGAAAAGATTTCGGGCCCTAAAAAAGGAACCATTCCTTTTTCTTCTGCTAAGGCTCATTTTTCTAGATTTCCATAAAAATTGGGGAATTTTCGGGTTACCAAGTTCCTTTGTTAGTTACATTTTCATCAAGGTAGATAGTTCCCAAAATTTGGGTGATTAGTTCATTTCACAATAAATATGTAGTGTTAATGTCAAAAAACTGTTACTTCCGGTGTACATATATAATAACCTTTCTTATAATGTTATTTATAATTTTTTATTCAAATTTGACCTTTCGTTTATTTGGAGCTAACCCCGAACACTTCCACTGTGTGTGTAAAACATTGAGCGACAAAATATAAAACGGGAAAAACAAACATTATTAAATGTTAGTGATTGAATCGCAATTTATTTAAACTGCTCAATTGATGTTCTGGCGAGAAAACGATTCGGGGAATTTTTTTATTTTTCGCTAAAAAAACCCTAATGCAAACGAATTTGATATTCCCAATCTGTGGCAACTATCTCATTATTTTTTTTCATACGATTTTAGCGTTTAGTTATCCAAAGTAAAAATATTAAATCCATTTTTCCACTTACCTTTTTTTTTATTTTTTTCTTCTCTAGGATACGATTGCGATTGCCCTGCGTTATGCAACGGGAATAAAAACTAAATAGAAAAGATACTAGGCTTTCTTTCATTTTCTAAACCTTTTGGAAATAAAAAAGTTTGTACATTCAAAAAAAATTCAAAAACCGTTTTTGTTTTTAAAAAAAATTTCTTTTTACTCAAATAAACCTTTTTTGAAAAATTTAAAAAAATAATTTTTAAAGATAAAAATTTGTTTGGTTCAAGAATTTTTTTTTTCTTTTAGCTTTACATTTAATTATCATGTGTAATAAATTGTATTTTGTGAGTATGGCTAATGCTAAATGAAAAATTTTCGGGTATTTGTATCAAATTATTAAATGAGTAGTTGTTTGTTTGTCTGGTCAAAGTAAAAAATAATTATACCTAAGAAAATTATTATTCTCGTTTGATTCTCGTTTACTTTTGTATGTCACACATCGAACAATGAAAAAGAAGAAGAAAATTTTAAATTGATTTACGATGCTTCAAGGTCAGACGACAACAACCTATGAATAATTCATAACACATTGCATTTTACATGTCTTTTGTACCCCTGCTAAACTAGCATTGTCTTAATATTATTTGGCTGCGTTTTGTGTGCGACATTACCCTTATAACCTAAATTTAATTGGTGTACAGGTGCCCCTACCGGAAATTGTAAGTACCCTTATCCCCGACGTACGTATAATGCATTATGTTTTATTAAGAAAAAAATTATGTCTAGGGTGGTCTCTCCTTCTTGACTGGGTTTCTATAGCTCTATTTAATTATTCAAAAAAATTAAAGTTCTTATTATGGGGTTTTAAATACTTTCGCTTAGTAAAAATTTTTCTGGCCCTGGGGAAAATGCTTGTTTTATAATTGCTCGCTTTTTGCTTTGACGATATTTCTTTGAGCACGTTAGCTGGGATGGCAATGGGGGGTTTCGTTTTTACGCAACAATGTTATTTAATTAATGGTTTCCGTTACTTTATAAATGAGGGTAGTATCATAAAACCTGGTATTATACATAACAAAAGCGCTTTGATTTAAATTTATAAATATTTTAAATGTTAAAGAATTAATCACATTTAACGTGTTATTATGAAATAATATCCTGCACATTCTAATTAGAAGTAAATGTCCACTTTGCAGGGTTTGAACCTGTTGTGTCAAAAATTTTAAACCCGTCTTAGTTGCACGTGGCATCTAATTTGGTTGCTTTCATGAATCGAGGTTTAGTGTTCATTTAGTGCAGATGTTTGTGTTATCTTTATTGGTACCCGGTCGTTTTAAAACAACTGGAGGGGTCGTTTTTAAATGAAAGTTTATTGAATCCTTTTTTTGAATAAAAAGGAAAAAAAGTAGCATAATGAGTAAAAAAAGGCTACCAAACTTAAATTTAAAAGTGCTGTTCAAAATCTAAATCCAGTGGGAAAAAACCTGAGGATTATCAACGATTGAAGCGGCACGACATATGAAGTTGGGTAGTAGGTAGGCTATGTCTGTACGGGCTCACTTTTGATTGAGTTTTTAATTGACTTTTAATTCGCGGATGATTTCGCGGAATTTTAGGCAATTTCGTGGAATTGATGTTTGATTAGCGGCTCACGCCTTTAATTCGCCGATGATTTTCACGGAATTGTATTTAATAACGCCCAATCGCGCGGAATAATTTTTAATTAATCGCATAATCTCGCGCGAATTTTCATTTAATAAGGCCCAATCTTCGCGCACTTTCAGGAACCATTCGCGTCCCATAACTTCATGCATCCGCGGTTCGCCGAGTTCGCAATTTCGCGAATTTATTTAATTAACGCCCAATATCTCGCGGAATTTTTTAATTAACGCCTAATCTCGGGAATTTTTTTTCATTAACGCACCCAATCTCGCGCACTTTCAAGCCATTCTGCGTCCCATAATTCATGCCATCCGGTTTGATTTCGCGGAAACTTGTATTAATTAACGACCCAATCTACGCGGAATTTTTTAATTAGCCTAATCTCGCCCGCGAATTATATTTAATTAACGCCCAATCTCGCGCCACATTTCAAGGCCATTCGACCGCTCCCATAACTTCATGGCAATCCGCGTTAATTTCGCGGGTATTTCAGAGGTCACGCCTTTCAATCCGCGACAATTTCCGCCGGAATCTCAAGTGATAGACGGCCCCACGCCTTAATCCGCGAGGCAATTTCCTGGTTTTTTTTCCCTTTAATTTTTTTTTTCGAAGTATTGATTAGCGTTCTCGCGACCCTATATACTCAGAAGGGTAATTCGAGGAATCGATTTTGATTCCGCGAGTAATTTCACGCTTATTAGACAGCCCATTTTAGTTTTGCGCTTTATTAATCCAAGCCGGCTAAAGCATAGGCAGTCGCGGAAAGATGGCTGTCCGCGAATACGCTAATTAGCGCGCTATTCGTTTCGCGCGCTATTATCAAGGTCGGCTTTTTATTCCGCACGGGTAATTTCGCGGAATCGAAGCCAAATGGATATAAATTGATTAGGACAGTCGGGGTCGCGGAATCAAAGCAAAGGTATTATGGATTGATTAGCGCCTTAATTCACGCGTCATTCGACGGAATCGATGCCAATGACACTTTGCCATCGGGTATTTATATTGCTGCCTTAATGAGTAATATCAGGAATTTTTAACACGTCACCAACACCGCAGTCTCATTCATTTTCGAAAAGACGTAAATAGAACCACAGTAGAAGTACCTTTGTGGATTACTCGGAATTTTAACACGTCCTATCATGATAATGCAATATTGTGTGAAATATTACCATTAAAACCTTATATAGACGCTAAATAAGAACACGCATAAAGTACTTTAGCGATCTCGAATTTTATTGTGGTGAGGAATATGGCGCCAATCCGGCCACTTGCAAAGTCAATTCCCACAATACCGAACATTATGCTAGCTATGTGGCAGGACACGGACGACAGCGACATTAAATTAAATTAGGACTCGTTCCGTTTAGAGGCGTCTTCGTTAGAGAAGCTGGACTTCTAATTGGAAGCGCCCTTGCTTCCCCGTGCTCGAGAGCCAGTTTGAGGACGCCACCCTGCCGGGGGGGATGCAAAAGAGAAAAAGCGCGTATTCCCCTATAGCCTAAATGCTTGACATCGTTGCCGATTTGTTGTTTTGTATTGGCTTGCAGAAAGAGCTCAAGCCCGAGGGACAGCTGCCACCGATACAGGCGTTCCACAACGATCTGTCACAATACTCCCATTAGCATGCACGATACGAGCATGCCGACCCCCCCAGAGCGTCTGGCGGCGAATTACAAATGCCCAGACCTATAGACGGGAGTATTGGATCTAATATGAAGACTGACGTCTTTAACTGACTCGCGAGATCGTCTTCGGAACTTCGCGAAAGCTAGCATCAGAATATGCGAGCTTAGATACTAGCCCATATTACACCGCAACCGCCCGCACTTTCGCCGGCCGACGCCCAGTTGAAGCCAACAAGCGTGGAATCTAGACACTCTCCAGACGTGCGACACCTTGATCGTTCTTGGAGAAAGGTACGAGGCGCGGCATGACGCAATGCCCTCTTCAGGATAATGCGTAATATTGTTGTTTTTAGAATAGTCAATCATATCTTTTGTTTAAGGCCGTATACAGCCAAAGCCAACAACAAGTAATAGCCCGAGGACTATACGATCCGAGATTGCCCCCAGCCACGTACCTGATGCCTATTACGACATCAATGCCATAGTAACAGCCTTCGGCCGACTGTCGCCAGTACTCTGACCGACTGGAGGCCTCGAATGGGTTGATGGCGCCGGGGAAATTTGAATTTCCCCCGTGCCCCGCACCGACAACCGCGATCACGGCACTATATTCCTGCGAGGCTCGACGATCTAGAATAATCCACAGCACATTCACGATCGACAAAGTGGCGACACTTCCGCATGGGCCTAACAAGCAGAGATCGCGGGGTACTGGGCAGGGGGGGGGGGGGGCGGGGGTGTATGAAAAGATGCTGGCCCACCCGCCCTACAGTAACGAGAAATACGTTGTCCAACCTACCGCCCACAACCTCAAGCAGTATCTAGCGGAGCCGGCATAAGAGTGACCAAGAGACATAGAGCCTCTAAGATTTAAGCAATCGCCATGCGCCCCTGAAACCATATATCGACCTGAAACACAACGCTGCCGACAGGATGCGAGAAATGAAGTTTGAAAAAGAATCTCTCAAACTCATTAGAACAATGCAGTGTTCGCGGAAGACTATGGAGAACGTAGGTTGCGAGCGGACATCAAAGAATCGTGACGAAAGAAAGGCGACGGACGATACGGCGCCACGAGGGCGCCCCCCCGCTACAAAATCAGACGTCCAAATTTTCTTAGTCGTCTCCACAATATTTAATGACAAATTGAAGATGTAATAGTTGCGTTTCATCCGTGATGCCTCTATTTCTTTAGGGCTCAAAGTCAGGAGCATTACAAAAGCCCTGCCGTATCTGTATTTACCGGGGATGCCATCGAATCGCTAACGAGTATATATCTTTTTCTTCCTCTTTTTCCTTTTTTTTTTTCTCCCATCTCCCTTTCCACCCTCCCCCCCCTCTTATGTGTTCAGGCAATAACTAAGCTTAGAACCCTTTCCAAATTCTTAATTCTTTTGCAAATCTTACTTCTATCGGTCGCCCATAGCATACCCAAGGCGACTTCGATCTTCGTTCGCGATATTGCTATAAAGGACTCTCTCATCAAACTCACGACATTACATTCCTTTAAATGATTTCTTAGACAATTCCCCGACTAACTCGCATAATATCTATCGTGAAGAATGAGGCGATAAGCCTAACTGTACGCCATTTAAATTCGTCCCTAACACTCACTTACCAATTTTCATGTCGACGGTTAGGATTGAGCGATTAATTTGTTAATTATTTTGAATTTAGACAGGAGAGGATTTACTAAGAAAAATCAATATTACTATAAAAGGGTCTACGGCACACGTATAAACACCTCAAATATATTCGGAAATTTCACTATTGAAGAAAGAGAATGAAGCGAAGTAAAATGCATAGGTGCCAATTTATGTATACATTTACAGCTGTTTTTTTTACCTCGCGCTTTACATTTGTGAAGCTGAACAGAACTTTATTCGATGCTGGAAAGATACTACAGCCTTCAAAGAAGCCGTTTTACTGCAGAAAATATAAAAGCTTTCGTGGTAATGGCACCTAAAACATTTTTCTTATTCTCCCACTTGACGACGCTACCGTACGAGCGAGCGTACTCATGCAGCACCCATTTTACTGTTAAAATGTAGAATACAATTGTATGAGAGAGTGCCAATGTATGTCGTTACACCGAGGGCGATGCGAATCTCTTGACGCCGCGCCAAGAGCTGGAATTCATTTATTTTTTTTTTCTTTTTGACGCAACTCCATTTCCACACTGGCCTACATATGCAGCGACGACCTTTGACGCTTCGTGACGTACAGAGTTCGCGACCCATGATCACCTTCACAGGCTAGTATCGCGATACGACACATGCAGCGATTTGTAATACTAATTACCAGGATTAGTCACGCGACTCCAGTCGTTTTCATAATTTAAGTGGGTAGGACTCTCATTTTATCATCAAAAATACTCGCCCCCCTAAAAGATTCGAACGCGGTTCGATTTGCTTCATATAAATAAAGAGCGAACATCTCCTCTACTAAGACATATAGACGACTAACCATAATAAAATTCAGATTCATCATTGATTCTTTAGATCTTTTGGCATCATCTACTCAGAAAAACTAACAACCATAACATGACCATATTTTCAAATTGAAGAAAATACGTTACGTATAATATAATGCGTTTTTATTTGTATTTTTTGATACTCGTCACAATGGATTACCAACCTCTACATATTTGACTATTTTAATTACTCAGCCATGCAACACAAGAAAATATACGTTTCTTACTTTATTAAATATATTATCCGATCAAATGTTGACAATACTCATAATTCATTCGCAATAATTATCGACATACATAAATTTCCACAATTTACTATTAGCTCTTAACAAATGAGGTGGATTCTGCCATGATAACGTAGATTTTGATACTCAGCACTTCAAAAGAAGCAGCTTTCCCCAATTTTACTGCAGAAAATATAAAAGCCTCTTGTCAGGTAATGGCTAAACCTTATTATTCTTACATTCCATTGACACGCTACCTGTACGAGAGAGCGTACTATGATCACCCAATATTACCTGTGTTAAAAATTTACGGAGATACAATGCTTGAGACGAGTGCAATGTATGCTCCGTTCACCGAGGCGAATGGAATCTCTTACGCCTAAGCGCCAAGAGCTGCACGAATTCCGACCTCCATTTCACACTGACACATATGCGGCGACCCATTGACGTTCGTGACGTCAGAGTTCGCCGACCACTGATCACCTTACAGGCTAGTATCGCGATACGACACGATGAAGGATTGTAATATTAATTACCAGGATAGATCACGTGACTCCAGTTGGTTTTCATAATTTTAAGCGGGTAGGCACTCTCATTTTATCATCAAAAACCTCGCTCCAAACGATTTCGAACGCCGCATACGATCTTGCCCTCATATAAATAAATGAGCGAACAGACTCCTCTACAGAAATATAGACAGATAACCTAATAAAATTCAGATTTATAGATTCCTTTAAGATTTTTCAAAGGCATCCTTCTTTTTATTGACTCAAAAACTAACACCATAACCTGACCATATTTCAAATCGAATAAAATACGATTACGCATTAATTTATAATGAGGTTTTATTTTATTTTTGTCTTATCACAGATTACCAACCATACATATTTGACCTAATTTTAATTACTAGCATATGTCACCAAAGAAAATTACGTTCTTACTTATTAGGATATCTATTATCCGATCAAATGTTGACCAATACCTAATTCATTCGCCATAATTATGACATACATATTTCCACATTTCTTGCTCTATACCAACGGCGTGATTTGCATGCATAACGTAAAAGATCTTTGCCTATGCTAGCCACTTTAATCTCTCTTATATGCATTTTGTATAGTTAGAGCGCTATAAATCCTTGCATCAGATTCATTCTGTAATACAAAGAAGCAACTGCCCTGTGCCAACCCACCAACATCAAATCAGTTGCCGAATCGTTTAGTCAGCCAGCAGCTTTATGACGACGACCGGACGTTCAAGATGTGAGAAAGCCGTTGCATAACAACGGATACAGATATATATATCTATAACTACTAATATAATATAAACACTATATTATATATATATATAAATATATACAGGCAGAGTATAACCGAGCCCCGGAAGAATCGACTTTAAATTGCTTCACCAGCTTGGTGAATAAAATCCTTACATCATTTTAAATAAATGGTTTTATTTACAACCTAGATCTTAGCATAAAAATAAACGTCTGTCACTGACTTTTTCATTTCGAACGCCATGTATTACACCTTAGCTGCATTCGGAAAGTGTGCCACACGCGCTGCCCAGAATTGCAACAGTGTATGCTATCAGTCGGGACCGCCAACCTACCATCGCATCTATCGCTGCCCCATCTCATATGTATACTAAGCCGCTACTGCCACCTGTTGCCGGAATACACTTTATGTGTATAGCTCCTATCTTATACATTTATCCAAATTGCAACATTCTGTGTGGAACATTATATGTTCGTCCAACTAACAGCATTAATCAGCAGATCGAGGCGCTGCACCACAAATTCTAATTACTAGAATAAAAGCAGCGTCTCCTAAATAACGCCTAACAAAGAAGTCCTAATAGATAAGTATGCTGTAGTAAAATACCTTTTATACAGTTCATTTTCAGACAAGAGATAACTGCCTCGCCAACCCCACCACGACTCAATATACAGTATGGAATACGTTTAGTCAGCCAGCAGCTTCAGACGACAATAGCGTTCAAGCATGTTGAAGCCGCTGCATAACAACCGGATACAGATATATACAGGAAAGGCTATAACAGGCTGCGAAGAATAGACTTTAATAAGAACTTCATCAGGCTTCTTATTTTTCTTTCTCCTTTGGTGAATAAAGCTATACAATTTTTAAATAATCCGTTTATTTACAACCTAGATTGCCCCATAAAAATAATGTCCACCTTGTCTTTTCTTCGAACGCCATGTATACACATTGCTGCATCGCCGAAAGTGGCACACGGTTGCCGAATATGCAACAATGTATACGTATCAGTCGGACCCTACTCAACCCTACCCATGTGTTTATCGCTGTAATCGTAGTATTACTAGCCCGCTGCGAACATGCACTGTTGCCGGAATACACTTATTGTATAAGCTCCTATCTACATTTTCGAAATGCCAAAAAAAAAAACATTCTGTGTGGTTAACATTTATGTTCGGCCATAACCAAGCATTATCAAGCAGATAGAGGTCTGCAAAATTTTTACTCTCGACATAAAAGCAGGTCTCCTAAATAACGCTAAACAAGAAGCTTCCGCATAGATAAGTATAGATTATAGTAAATACCTATATCAGTCATTTTATACAAGAAGTAACTAGCCTTGCCAACCCACCAACGACTCAATAATCAGTATGCGCAATCGTTTAGTCAGCCAGCCAGCCTTTATGACGACGGCTGGCCGTTCAAACGATGCTGAGCCGCCTGCATAACCAGGAATACAGATATATAGGGCAAGGTATAACAGGTTGGAAGAATCGACTTTATAACTGCCTTCACACGGCTTCGCGTACTATAATGCTTATGAGCCGGAAACAGAGGAATGAATAGTTGTTAAATACTTAATCGAGGAGGGAGGAACAGATGCGAGGACATAAGTTGCTTTAATAACTTATGAAGGCAGCGACAGATAGAATAGTGTGTAACATACCTTATATAGCCCCATGCCTGCTGGTCTATGGCAGATATTTAATGTTACATATAATTTATTCAGAGAATATGCCACGAGGACCTATGACATCATAGAGACGATATTTGAAAATAATTTGTTTTATAGCAAATACCGTTCTTCAATATATACAATATGACATGACTCAGCGATATCATCTAAGATCCCCTTCGCTACCTTTTCAGCGATGCAGAAAGGACAATCGAGAATGTAATAAACGCATAAGCGCTAAGTCAAACGGATCTCGCCCAGAGGCGTATTGACGCGAGTTCAAACTACTTTCAGAGTTTTCGTGACTTGCACATTTCCTTCAGCTCCCTTCGACGATAAGCCGTTTCGCTCTACCACTCTCACCGAATCCTTACCCTAGCCCGCCCATATATAAGTTACCTCTAATATTCCAGCTGTTACAGAACTCATCGAAAGGATATTCATTTCCGCTTGTAAGAATAAGCGGTCTTAGTTAATCAAATAAACGATCAGTTGAAAAATACGTTTTATAACTGCAATAGCTGTCTTCAAAAAAGCTGCCTACATCGTTTCATAACTGAATAGCCTGTTCAAAAGCCAGTTTTAAGCTGTTCAAAGACTGCTTCTAGAAGCTGTTTAAGAATGTTTTAGAAGCTGTTCAAGACGGCTGTTAGAAGATGCTTTAAGCTGTTAAAGAGCTGTTCTAAGGCTGTTCAGAGGCCTGTTTAGAGGCTGATTTAAGCTGTTACAAAGAGCTGTTCAAGGGCTGTTCAGAAGCTGTTTAGTGCTTCAAGAGCGATGTTCAGAAGCCTTGTTTTTTTTTTTTTCAACTGATTATAAGCTTTTAAACGATACGTTACAGCGACTGTGATACGTTCGCGGTGGGATACGTTCCGCAGTGTTGATAAGTTCCGGAGTGTAATACATGCGTATGGAAGCTCGTTTGTTTGTGGAGGTGACTCATGATTTCAAATGTGGTTTGGGGTCTTTTTTTTGTTGTTTTAAGCGGTTATAGGATAGTCATAGGTAGTAGTATGGTTACGGGGTCGGTCAATTAAGCGTGGAGTTCGTAAAAGATAATCCGCAAGATCCCACGACTTAATTGTACACCACACCGACATACTACCTATCGACCCCAAACACATTTAGATCTGAAACTGCAGTCACCTCCAAAACAACAGCCTTCCTAACCATGTATTACACCGGAAATCGCTTCTATCACACTCGGAACGTATCACACCGGAAAGTATCACACCGCCGATAACGTTTCCCCCCCTCCCTTTCTCTCTTTCCCCCCCCATATACGTTTTAAAGCTTAAACAGCTTCAACAGCTTCTGAACACTCTTGCAAACAGCCCTTAAACAGCTTCTAAACAGCCTCTGAACAGCCCTTGCAACAGCTCTTCTCATGAAACAGCTTAAAACAACTTTTCTCTTCACTAAACAGCCCTTGAACAGCATTCTAAACAGCTCTAAACAGCTTCTCAAACAGCTTTCAACATCCTTAAACTTTGCTTTTGGAACAGCTATTCATTATAAACGATTACAGCCTTTGAACAGCTATTCAGTTAAAAATAAACGATTTCAACGATCGTTCTATATTGAGGTTAACAAGAAATTATTGCTTAACGCAAATGAATATCCTTCGATAAGTTCTGCTAACGCTGGAATGGCATAGAGGTTAATCTTATAATGGCGTAGTGTAAGATGTCGTGCTGAAGTGGTCCGCCGATCAAGCGAAACCGCTATCGTCGTGTACACACAATTGTAGCTGAAGGAAATGTGAAGTCGAAAACTACTTTCGAGATTATGAACTCGGCGCTCATTACCCTCTGCACGGATCCGTTTGACGCTAGAGCTATCGCCGTTCAAAATTAACATTCCTCGAGTGCCCTTCTTCTGCACGCCCTGAAAAGGCTAAGCAGAGGCGATCTTAGCATGATTATCGGCCTCGAGCACTCATATTGTTAATATAAACGTATTGCTATAAAACAAATTAATTTCAAATATCGTCTTTATTAATGATGTCATAGCGCCTGCTGCATAATTACTCTGAATTAAAATTAGATGTAACATTAAATATCTGCCATAGACAAGTAGCATGCAATTATAAGTATTTAACAACATCTTCATCATGTCCTCCTCAAAGTCAGTAAACAACTATTCTCCATCTGTCCTCCTCCTCATAAGTATTAAACAACTATTCTCCCATCTGTCTCCTCATAAGCATTATAGTCCAAACATAAAATCCTCCCCCCCCTCCAAACTCCAAAAATTACATAAAACAACACTACCAAGCTGGTGTGAGCAGTTAAAGGTCGATTTATCCACCTATTATACCTGCCCGTAACACTATATCTGTATCCGTTGTTCCAAATGCAGCCGCGCCTTCAACATCTTTGAACGGCCAGCCGTCGGTCATAAAGCCTGCTGCTGACCAACGATCCAACTGATATTGATGTCGTTGGTGGGGTTGGCAAGGCAGTTACTCATCTTGTTAAAATGAACTCGATAAAGGTATTTACTAAAATACAAGCATACTTATAACTATAGGAACTTCTTTGTATAAGCGTTATTTAGCGAGACCTGCTTTGATTACTAAGCTAATAGATTTTGCAGCCCTCGTATCTAGCCTGATAATGCTGTTATTGGACGAATATAATGTTAACCACAAAAGAATGTTGCATCGAAAATGTGGATTAGGAGTAACAATAAGTGTATTCCGGCAACAGTGCAGGTACGCGCTAGCAAGTTATACATAGATACTAGACGACTAAACGATGGCATAAAGCGGTTGGTAGCCGGTCTCGAATGATTACATTACATTGTTGCAATTCGCCTCAACGCCTGTAGTGCACCACTTCCGAATGCAGCAATGTGTATACATGGCGTTCGAAAACAGTGACACTTTTATTTTATGCCAAAATCTAGTTGTAAATAAAACCATTCATTTTTATTAAAAATATTTTGAAGATTTTATTCACAAGCCTGATGAAAGCAGTTAAAGTGCGATTCTTCCACCATAGTATACCTCTCCTGTATTATATCTAGATATCCGATTGTTATCGCAGCGGCTTCAACATCTTCTTGCAACGGCCATGCGTCGCATCATAAAAGCTGACTGGACTGACTAAACGATTCCAACTGATATTGAAGTCGTGAGTGAGTTGGCAAGGCAGTTAATCTGCTATAAATATGAAACTGCATAAAGCCGTATTTACTACAAGCATATTATATATAGGAACTTCTTTGTTTAGCGCCCTTAATTTAGGAGACTGACGTATTATTCCAAGTAATAGAATTTTGCAGACCTCGATATAGAATCTGATAATGTGGCTATGGACGAACATAAATGTTAACCACACAGAATGAATTAGCCCCATTTGGAAAATGTAGATAGCCGACTATACGATAAAGTGTATTCGGCAAAAACAGTGCAGGCTACAGGAGCTAGTATATACACATGATACCAGCCGATAGGACGATCGGTTTAGGGTCGCGGCCAGCGTTCGGTCCGACTAGACTGATCACATACACTGTGTCAATTCGCAACGCAGTGTGCCACACTTATCCGAATGCCCAGCAATGTCGTATACATGCGCGTTCGACCCCAGTGACACTTATTTTAATGCAAAATCTAGGTTGTAAATCAAAAACCATTCTATTTTTTTCTTTTTTTAAAAATATAGTAAGATTTTATCTTCACCAAGCCGCCAGTGAAGCAATTAAAGTGATTAACTTCGCCGTCTATACATGACCTAGTAATATATATATAGTATATATATATAATACTATATATATATATTATATTAATATCTGTATCCGTTGTTGATGCAACGGCGTGCTTCACATACTTTGAACGCCGGTCGTCGTCATAAAGCTGCTGCGCTGACTAAACGATTCCAACTGATATTAGTCAGATGGTGGTCGGTTAGGCAAGGCAGTTATAAGTCTGTATAAAATGAACTGATGAACAATGAGAAGGATTTCATAGCCTCAAAATACAAAATGCATTTAAAGAGTTTAAGTGGTCGTACATAGCAAAATCTTACGTTATCATGCAATCACCCTTTGTAGAGCAAGAAATGTGGAAAATATCGACCTATAGCTCATAATTAGCGAATGCAATTAGGTATATTGCAACATTTAGAATCGGATATAAAAACCCATATTCATCATCAATTATTATCTAATAAAGCCTGAAACGCTAATTTCTTGTGTTGACAATGCTCAGTAATATAAATTAGTCAAATATGTAGAGGTTGGTAATCCTGCGAAAAGAACAAAAATAAAATAAAAACATTTATAATTATAAGTAACGTATTTTATTCAATTTGAAAACTCATGGTCAGGTATGCGTGTTAGTTTCTTTCTAAGAGAGGATAAGCCAAAAATTAAAGGAATCAATAAATCTGAATTTTAATTGCGTTATAGTCTATATTTCTAGTAGAGGAGATGTGTCGTCTTTATTTCATATGAAGAAATCGAATCGCTGCGTTCGAAATACGTTAGCGAGGTTTTTTGAATGATAAAATGAGAGTCCTACCCACCTTAAGATATGAAACGACTGGAGTCACGCTGAGACTCCCCCCCCCAATCCCTGCGTAATTATTATTACAACCTCGATGTGTGTATCGCACGCAAGCATCACTCAAGCCTTAAGCGTGATATCATTTTGTCGCGAACTATGACGTCACGAACGTCAAAAGCGGTCGTCTGCATATGTTCGGCAGATGTGAAATCGCGAGCTGAAATTCCAGCTCGTGCGCAGCCGCAGACGCGCTAAGAGATCCCATCGCATCGGCGATTCGAACGGACAACATTGCACTACCTCTCAAAGGCTGTCATCTCTAAATTATATTTTAATACAGAGTAAAACTTGCAGGTGATCATAGTACGCCTCCCGCTCCGTACGCGTAATGCTGTCAAGGGGAAATCAGTCCAAAGTTTAAGCATTACCACAGAGACATTCTATTATATTTCTGCAGTAAAACGGCTTCTTTTGAAAGCTAATTAGCCAAAAATCTTTACGTTGTATCATGCCACAAATCACCATTTGTAAGAGCAAGAAATGTAGGAAATATAGTATGTCATAATTATGCGAATGATTAGGTCATTGCGCAACATTGATTCGGATAATAATTATCTAATAACAGTAAGAAACGATAATTTTACACTCTTGTGGACATATGCCTAGTCAATTAAAATTAGTCAAATATGTAGAGGTAGGTAATCCTGTGAAAAAGACAAAATACAATTTAAAAACCAATTATAATTATACGCTAACGTATTTATTCATTTGAAAATATGGATCAGGTATATGACGTGTAAGTACTTAGTTTTTACTAGAGAAGGATGCCAAAAATCTAAAGGAAATAATAAATCCTGAATTTTTTCATTAAGCGTTATCGTCTATATTCTAGTAGAGGAGATCAGAAGATGCCTGTCGCTCTTTATTTTTTTTATTTATTATATTTATTAAGTTTATTTTTCCATTTATTATCCGTTGTTATTTAAATTTTGATTATTATTCATTCACACTTATTTTCTTATGAATAATACGCCCTAAAATTTATATTCTTCATATGATTATGAAGCAAATCGACGCGGCTAGTTCAGCAAAATCTTTTAGACGAGATTTTCGATGATAAAAATGAGAGTCCTACCAACTTAAATTATGAAAAACGCACTGGAGCAGTCGCGCGGACTATACTGGTAATAATATCTACAATACCTCATGTGTCTCGTCATCGCCGATGCTGATACTTAGACCTGTCAAGGTGATACATGCGATCAGCGAACGCATGAGTACACACTGAAACGTCCAAAGGGTTCGCCTGCCCCATATGTGGCAGTGTGAAATGGGCGGAATTCAGCTTCTTGCGCAGCGCGTAGAGAATTCCATTCGCCTCGCGCTGAAATCGGACATACATTGACCTCTTATAACAATTGTATTCTATCTAATTTTAAAACAAGGTAAAATTGGTCGCTGAATCATAGTAGTAAACGCCTCGCTCGTACGGCTACGTCGTCAAGTGCGTGACATAAGAAAATAGCGTTTAGCATTACCACAAGAGGCTTTTTACATATTTTCTGCAGTTAAAACGGCTTCCTTTGAAGCCCTAGTATGCTTTCCAGCATCGAAAAAAGTCTCTTTCAGCTGTCACAAAATTGTCAACGCAAGTCCCGCGTACCGCCTGTAAAATGTACAAAAATTGCAACTATGCCCATTTTACTTCGGTTCATTCTCTTTCTTTTATCTTCATAGTGAAATTTCCGGAATATATATTTGAGGTGTTATACGTTTGTGCCGATAAGACACTTTAGCCCTAATATTCATTTTTCTTAGTAAATCCTACTCCTGTCTAAATTCAAATAATAAAACAAAATTAATCGCCTCAAATCCTCAACCGTCGACATAAAATGGCAAGTGCGCAAAGTGCTTATAGGAGGAATTAAAGAGCGGGCATTACGATACAGCTAGCACTTATCGCCCTCATTCTTCCACGATATATTATCGAGACTAACGGGAGATTGTCCCCCCCAAGAACAAAAGAAAATCATTTCAAAGAAAATGATCGAAGCTGAGTTTGCATGAGAGAGTCACGATTGTATACAATACCAACGAAGATCGAATGCGGTCGCATGAGGATTAGCATATCGGCGATCCGATATTCGAAAGAAGATTTGCCAAACAGAATTAAGAATTTGGAAAGGCCGTTCTAAGCTTAGTTTTTCATTGCAATGGAACGACAGAGAAAGAATATCATCGGTTAGCGATTCGAGGCATCCCCTGGTAATCAATACGCAGAGATATTAATGCTCTGACTTTACACCTAAGAAATGAGCAATCACGGAATGAAACGCAACTATATCCATTTCAATTCAGTCATTTCTAAATATTGTGGAACACATTAAAATTTTGCGAAGACTGCAATAAAGCCCTCGGCCGCCGTATACGCTCTCGTCCCACTAGTCCACGATCTTGATGCTCCTCCGTCACCCACGTTCTCCATCAGTCTCTCCCCCCCTCCCGAACATGACATCTGTTCCATGAGTTGAAGAGGATTCTTTTCAAACTCATCTTCTCGCCACCTACGATCGCAGAGTGCATCGTGCCTTCAGGTCGATATATGGTTGAGCCATTGCGCTGATTGCCTTAAATCTTAGGCTACCTATAGTATCTTGGTCACTCGTATACGCTCCGACCTAGATATCTGCTTCGAGGTTGCGGCGTCAGTGGACAACGCTTTGTCTCCTCCTTAACTGTAACACGGATGATGGCAGCATCTTTTTCATAACAGCAGAACCGGACGTACTACTGCAATTGGGTAGGCCCATCGGAAGGCCCCCCGTCCCTTTGTCGATCGTGAATGTGCTGCTGATATTCCTAGATCGCACCTCCAGAATATATCCTTCCGCGTTGTCGATCGCGGAACGTGGAAATTCAAATTTCCCGCGATCACTCAACCATTCGATGGCCTCCAGACGGACATGAGACTGCGACATCGACCAGCCATGCCATACATGGCATTGATAGTCGTAATACATCATGTACAGTGCTCCTTTCCTTCTCCCCCCCGAGAGCAACGCTGCGGATGTAGTCCGGCATGTAATTGTGTTAGGCTTTGCGCGTACCTGTAACAAAATATATGAATTAGACATTTTTAAAAAACAAACAATATTACGCCTTATACCTTGAAAGAGCATTGCGTAATAGCCCCCTCGGAATACCTTCTCCAAGAAACATCAGGTGTCCACAGTAACCTGACCGAGAGTGTCTAAATTCCACGCTTGTGATGCTTCCAACATGGCGTACCACACGAACAGCTTGGCGCTGCGGTTCATGTAATAATGGCTGCTATCAAGCCCATAATTCTTGATTGCCAGCTTTCCGCCGAAGTCTCAGACGTCCATCGCTTTAGAGCAGTATAAAACGTCCAGGCTTCATAGATAGATACCGAATACTCCCTAAGCCGTCTGCGCATTTGAATTACCCGACCAGACGCCGAATCTAGCGCATGCCCTCGTAATCGCGCATGCTGTAATGAGGAGTATTGGACAGATCGTTGTGGAACGCCTTGTATCGGTGGCAGCTGTCCCTCGCCTAGAAGCCTTCCAACAAGACTGTAGCCTATAGCGGGAATACGCCTCTTTCTCTTCAGCAGGTGGCGTCCCTCAAACTCAGCCGCTCTCGAGCACGGGATATACCCTTCCAAATTAGGAAGCCGAGCTTACTCTAACGAAGACGCCTCTAAACCGGAACGAGTCCATAAATTTACATTAATGTCGCTGTACGTCCGTGGCTCCTGCCCAACCATAAGCCTAAATCTAACTGTTCGGTATTGTGCGGCAAATTCATGACTTTCAACGTGGCAGCCGGATTGCGCCAATTCCTCCACCCAGCCAATAAATTCTGAGAAATCGCTAAAAGCCGGTACTTCTACCTGTGTTTCTATGTTACGTCTAATAAAGTTTTTAATGGCTAATATTTCACAATATTGCATTATCATGCATAGGACGGGTTAAAAATCCTGAGATCACTAAAGCGGTACTTTCATACCTGTCGTTATATTTACGCTCTCCATTCGAAAACAAAAAGCGAAGAGATCAGTTGGTACTGTCGTTAAAAATTCCTGCGAATTAACTCATTAAGCACAATATAAAAACGCGAGCAAAGTGTCATATCGGCATCGATCCGCGAATGACCGTGAAATTAAGCGCCTCCTAATCAATCCAGAATACTTTGCTTTGCATCCGCCGACCCGACTGCCCAATCAAATACTAATCTACATTTGCTTCCCCCGCCCGAGAACTACTTCCTCGAAAATTACCCGCGGAATAAAAAGCGCGACCTTGGAAATAAGCCGCCGAAACGAACCGCCCTAATTAGCCGTACGGAAGTCGCGGACGCCATCTATAACCGCGACTGAACTGCCATCTTTCCACCGCGGAATAAAAAGCGCAAACTTAAACTTAGGCCTGTCTAATAAGCGTGAAATTACTTTTTTTTCTTCCCCCCCCCCCCCCCCCACTCCCCTCCCCCCCCCCCCTCCTCCCCCCCTCTACTTTTTTTTTCCCGGAATAACAATCGCCGACCTTGAAATAGCCGCGGATTAAAAACGCGCAGCCGCCCCTAACCAACTTCGATTCCTCGAAATTACCCGCGGAGTAAAGGCGCGAGACGCTAATCCAAACTTCTATTCAGAAATTAGCCCGCGGCATTAAAAGCGTGGACCGCTCAATCAAACTTAGATTCCGGAAATGCCTCCGCGCGATTAAGGCGCTCTGACCTGAAATACCCGCGAAAATTACAGCGGATCGCATGAAGTTAATTGGCGGACGCGAATGGCATCTGAAATGTCGGCCGCAGATTGGGCGTTTAATTAATAAAATTCCGCCGGAGATTAGGCGCTGAATTACAAAAATTTCCGGCAGAATTGGGCGTTAATTAAAAAAATTCCGCGACAATCAAACGCGGATGCTTATAGAAGTTATAAGGGACGCGAAGCCCGCTTTTGCCAAGTGCGCGAGAATGGGTAGTTCTAGGTGTTAATGATAAAAAAAATATCCGGAAGATTAGGCGTATAATTACCAAAAAAAATTCCGCGAGGATTGTCGGCGTAATTAAAATAAAATTCCGCGAAATCAAACCGCGAATCCGCGCGATGCATGAAGTTATGGGACGCGGAATGGCCTTGAAAGTGCCGGATGATTGGCCTTAATTAAATAAAATTCCGCCGATGATTAGCGAAAGTTAATTAAAAAAAATTCCGGCTCACCGAGATATTCAGGGAGCAGTTAATTAATAAAATTCGCGAAATCATCCGCGCAATTTAAAAGCGTGAGCCTTGAACTAATCAAACATCAATCCACGAAATTGCATCAAAATTCCGCGAAATCATCCGCGAATTTCTTTAAAAGCGCTGAGCCGCCTAATCAAACATCAATTCCACGAAATTGCCATAAAATTCGCGAATCATCCGCCGAATTAAAAGTCAATTAAAAACTCAATCAAAAGTGAGCCCGCTACAGGACATAGCCCCTACCTACTTTAAGGTGATCAGTGAAAAAGTATAATTATCACGCACTGTGAGCTGACATAGTCCATCATCAGTCCGTTATTATGTGCATAAAGAGCAGACCTTCAACATAATTCACGAGACACACTTGGCGCTGGGACATGGAGGAAGAACAAGAATTTTGAAGCAGCCACAGAACAAATACAAAAACATCACTCAAGAGCAGGTAAAATGTACTTGACGTTATGTGAAACCTGTGAGAAGAAAGCAATGTGGCAAAAAAGGACTTGTAGTGCGTCCCATGATTTTTAAGGAGATGAACTCAAGATGTCAGGTTGATTTAATTGACATGCAGAGTCAGCCTGACTATGACTACAAATTCATCCTCGTTTACCAGGATCATGTTACGGAATTTGTACAGTTGCGGCCTTTGAAAAGTAAAGAGCAAGGAAGTTGCACATAACCTGCTTGATATTTTCACAATTTTGAGCGCACCTAGCATACTGCAAAGTGATAATGGCAGTGAATTCTGCAACCACATCATTCAAGAAGTATGGAAACCCGAGACATCCCAGTCGCAAGGCTCTGTGGATCGCGCAAACCAGGATATTGAAAACATGCTGACAACTTGGACGGAAGAAACCAAACTCCACACTGGTCTGAGGGTCTGCGATTTGTTCAATTCTTGAAGAATAGAGCACATCATGAAGGCATAAATTGCAGCCCATATGAGGCCATGTTTGGGGTTCCAGCAAAAGTCGGTCTTACAACACCACCACTTTCTACTGATGTCATCAGAAACCTGGAATCTGAAGAAGATCTGGAAACCTTAATCGACTTTTCTTCAGGTTTAGTACGAGATGAAGATAGACAAACAGAGAATGGTGGCGAAGAAGATGGGGAAGTAATAGAGAATGGTGAAAAGGAAGATGGACAAACAGGGGACGGAGATGGTGCTGTAGGGGACATTTCGGAGGGAAGTATGATTTCATACAAAATCAACATTGCAGTGCCAGGCATAAAAGATGAGGCTAATGTCTTAATCGAAGTTTCCAAGAGGCAAGATTGGAGATACTGTAAAAATATGGGTTTCCTGATGTCGACAGGGTAGAGGTGACTACAGGGTCATTCCTGGAGTCATCCCGCAGATGGATACTGATAACAAGATGTATGAAATTGGCACTTAGGAAGGACGATTGGCTCAAAAGTATTCTAGAACCAGTTTTTCCAATTGTAAGGAGAATTCCATTTCACAAGAGGAAGTTCCATATGTAATTGTGACTCTTCGTGTGCCAGGAAATCTTCAATCACAGGTGGTCAAGGTTTCAGAGATATAACTGCAAGGGAAGATGTCTTTCAGGAAGATGTGGCTGCAAGAAGGATGGTTTCTCTGTAATTCGAAATGCCATGACAGTTTGCCAGGTTCTAACAAGTAAGAAGGTTGTTTGTTTACAAATGGTAAGAATAAAACATTTTTCCATTGAATAAAACATTGTCTTTTTATTTCACAAGCAATGATGAAAATTCCGTACTTCCTAAATATTGTAATTTATCACTTCAGCCAAGAGGGTTTGGGTTGTACGTAAAATAACCGGTTACAATAATAAATTGCGTACATATTATTACGTTAACCACCTTTATCAAAGTAACGGTAACGTATGCATTATAGTGATATTTTTGAATGAATATCAATTAAACATTGTATTGTAATAAATTAAATTAAACAAATTGTGCTAAATTATCTATGTAAAAATCTCACTTATTATCTTTTTGCAATCAACTATTTGATAGAAAAATGAAACGATTCAATAATTTTAAAGAGAGACAGTGATTTATTACAGTGGTTTGATGTTGTAAATGTGGTTATCATGAAACGATGATTTTAAATCCATTAACTGTATATTTAGCAAATTGCCTATCCAAATTTCAGTACATTTTTCAATTAATTGTTTTTAAAGAAAAATAATTTTATTTT
>JAROYE020000149.1:0-21740 GCA_029619315.2 Dynastes maya
CGCCGTTCGCGTCGGGGGGGGGTTCGTTCCGGTTCGGGTTCCCCGGTTCGGTTTGTTTGCGGTTTGCGTCCCCGGTCGTTCGTTGTTCCGTCGGTTCCGCGGTTTGCGGCGTCGCGCGCGGTTCGCCCCCGCCCGGCGGGTTTTGGTTTTTGCGCGGGTCGGGGAGGGGCGGCGGTTCCGTCGTTCGTCGCGGGGGGGGGGTTTTGTCGTTCGGGTTCGGTCGCCTTTCTTCGCGGTTCCCCCGGGTCGTTCGGTTCGGCGGCTTTCCGTCGTTCGTTCGTTCGCGTTTCGCGGTTCGTTTCGCGCGCGTTCGCGGGGTCGGCGTTCGGGCCGCGTTCGGTTTGTTCGGCGCGGTTCGTTTGCGTTCGTTTTGTTCGGCGCGGCGGTCGCGTCGTCGCGGTCCCTTCGTTCGGGTTCGGCGTCGTGCGCGTTCGGTCGCCCTTCGGTTCGTTCGCGCGTCCCTTCGGTCGCGGGTTTGGTCGCGTTCGTTTGTCGCGTCGGTCCGTTCGCGTTCGGCGCGTCTTGCCGTCGCGTCGTTCGTTCGGCGTTCGTTCGGCGGGCGCGCGTTCGGTCGTTCGTCGGTTCGGCGGTCGGTTCGCGCGTCGCTTCGGTTTGCGTCGCGGGGTCGGCGTCGTTCGTCGCGGTTCGCGTCGGCCGGGTTCGCGCGGTCGGTTCGTTCGGCGTCGTCTCGGCGTCGGGCGTTCGTCGGGTTTGTGGTGCGGTTTGCGCGTTCGTTCGTTCGGCGTTTGTTCGCGTCGTCGGTTCGTTCGGTCCGGGCGCGCGCGGGTCGTCGTTCGGTTCGGTCGCGGTCGTTTCGCGCTCGTCGTTCGTCGCGTTCGCGTTTGTTCGCGGCGTTCGCGGCGTTCGCGTCGCGTCGCGTTCGGTTCGGCGGTTCGGCGTCGTTCGCGTTGCGTTCGCGCGGCGTTCGGTTTGGGGTCGGGTTTGTCGGTCGCGGCGTTCGTCGTTCGCTCGTCGGGTCGTTCGTTCGGCGGTTCGCGTTCGCGTTCGGTTTTGGCGTTCGTCGCGCGCGCGTTCGTTCGGGTTTGTTCGGTCGTTCGTTCGCGTCCGGTTCGCGCGTCGGGGCGTTCGTTTGTCGGCGGTCGCGTTCGTCGTCGTCGGTTTCGTTCGCGGCGTGCGTTGCGGCGGCGTGCGTTCGGTTCGGCGGCGCGCGCGTTCGGGTCGTTTCGTTTTCGCGTTCGGTTTTGCGGCGTCGGGTCGGTTTCGTTCGGCGTTTGTTCGGCGTCGCGCGCGTTCGGCGGGTTCGGCGTTCGATTTCGGTTCGCGTTCGCGCGTTCGTGCGTTCGTGCGGCTGTCGCGGTTCGCGCGTCGTTCGTCGTCGCTTCTTCGGGCGTTCGGTCGGTTCGTTCGTTTCGGCGTTCGGTTCGTTCGTTCGCGTTCGGTTCGTTGTCGCGCATTTCGTTCGATTGGGTCGGTCGTTCGCTTCGTTCGCATTCGCGTTTCGTCGCGCGTCGCGTTCGCTTTCGTTTCGTCCGTTTCGTCGGCGTCGTTCGTTCGACGTTCGCGGTTCGTTCGTCGTCGTTCGTTCCGGCGCGTTCGTTCGGCGTTCGGTTCCTGGGTTCGGTTCGTTCGTTGCGTTTCGCGTTCGATCGTTCGTTTTCGGTTTCGGTTTTCGTTCCGTTCGCACGGGGGGGGGGGGGGGGGGGGGGGGGGTTTCGCGTTTATTTTCGGATTTCGTTTCGTTCGTTCGTTCGTTTCGTTTCGATTCGTTTCGGGTTCGTCGTTTCGCGTTTCGTTCGTCGTCGGTTCGCGTCGCGTTCGGTCGATCGTTCGGCGGTTCGTTTCGTTCGGCCGGTAACGTTCGTTCGCTCATTTCGTTTCAGTCGTTCGTCGTCCGTCATTTCGTCTCGGTCGTCGTTTCGTCGGTCGTGTTCGTTTCGTTCGTGCGTCGTCGTCGTTCGCGATTCGTTCGTCGCGCGCGTTCGCAGCGCGTCGGGTTTCGCGTTCGTTCGCGCGTTCGTTTCGGTTTCGTTTCGTTCGTTCGATTTCGTTCGCGCGTCATTTCGATCGCTTCATTTCGTTCGTTCGTTCGTTTCGGGTCGTTTTCGTTCGGATTCGTTTCGCGATTCGATCGGCGATTTCGTCGTTCGTCGCTCATTTCGTTCGGGGGTTCAGGGGGGGGGGGGGGGGGGGTCGGTTCGTTCGTTTCGGTTTCGTCGTTCCGGATTCGTCGTCGTTCGTTCGTTCGTTCGGATTTCTGTCGCGTTTCGCTTCATTTTTCGTTCGTTCGTTTCGTCGGGTCGTCGTCGTCGTTCGTCCGGGGATTTCGTTCAGATTTCGGCCGTCGTCCGTTCCGTTCGTCATTTCGCGGTCGTCGATTTCGTTCGGTCGATTCGTTCGTCGTCGTTCGTCCGCGTCGCGTTTCGCGTCGTTCGTTCGCGTTCGTTTCGCGTCGTTCGCGTTCGCGTTTCGGCTTCGTCTTTTCGCGTTTCGCAAAAAAAAAAAAAAAAAAAAAAAAAAAGGTCGGCGTCGGTTCGAGGTTCGTTCGTTCGCGTTCGTCGTTCGTCGCGTCTTTCGTCGTCGTTCGTTCCGTCGTCGCATTTCCGTTCGTCATTTTTCGGTTCGGCGTTCGTTCGTCGTTTCGTTTCGTCGCGGAGTTTCGTTCGTTCGGCGTTCGTTCGTCGTTCTATTCGTTTCGGTCGTCGTTCGCGATTTCGCGTCGATTTCGTTTCGTTTCGTGGTTCGGTTTCGTTTCGTTCGTCGTTCGGTTCGTTCGTTCGCGTTCCGCGTTCTCGTTCGTTCAGTTCGCTTCATTTCGCGCTTCATTTCGTTTCCGTTCGTCGCGTCGTTTCGTCGGCTCGTTTCGTCGTTCGATTTCGGTTCGGCGTTCGTGTCGGTCGTTTCGTTCGTTCGGGGTTCGGGGTCGTTCGCGTTCGTCGTTCGGTTTCTTCGTTCGTCGGTCGGTTCGTTCATTTCGTCGTCGTCGTTCGTTTCGGATTTCGCCGTCGTTCGTCGCGTCGTTCGTTCGTCGTCGTCGTTTCGTTTCGGTTCGCGTTTCCGGGGCGTTTCGCTTCGTTCGATTTCGTGTCGCTCATTTCGTTCGCGGTTCGTCGGTTCGTTCGTCGTTTCGGTTCGTTCGTTCGTTCGTCGTTCGCGGCGTTTCGTCGTTCGTCGTCGGGTTCAGTTCGATTTCGATTTCGCGGTTTCGTTCCGTTCGTTTCGTTCGTTTCGGGTTCGGTTCGTTCGCTTCATTTCGTCGTTCGTTCGCGGGTCGTCGTTCGCGATTTCGTCGTCGTTCGTTTCGTTCGGATCGGTCGATTTCGATCTTCATTTCGTTCGGTTCGTTTCGTCATTTCCGTCGCGTCGATTCGTCGTCGTTCGTTCATTTCGTTCGCGTCGGTTCGTCGTTCGCTTCATTTCGCGTGCCGTCGTTTATTTCGTTCGTTTCGATTCGTTCGTTCGTCGTCGTCATTTCGTTTCGTTCGCGTTCGTTTCGTTCGCCGTCGTTCATTTCGCCGGGTTCGGTTCCGCGTTTCATTTCGCGTTCGATTCGATTTCGGTTCGGATTTCGTCGCGCGGGTCGTTCGTCGATTTCGTCGCGCGCTCGGGTTTTCGATCGTTCGTTTCGCGTTCGTTCGTCGTCACGTTTCGCGTCGTCGTTCGTTTCGTCGTCATTCGCTTCATTTCGTCGCGGTTCGTTCGTCCGCGTCGGTTTCGTCGGCGGTCGTTCGGTCGTCGGTTTCGTTTTCGTTTCGTCGCGTCGTTCGTTCCGTTTCGTCGTCGGTTTCGTTCGTCAGATTCGTCGTCCGTTTCGTTCGCCTTCGTGTTTCGTTCGTCGGGTTCGTTCGATTCCGGTTCGTCGTTCGTTCGTTTCGTCCGTTGCGTTCGTCGTTTCGCGCGGGGTTCGTTTTCGCGTTTCGTCCGTTCGTCGTCGTTATTTCGGTTCGTCGTTTCGCATCTTCGTTCGTCGTTTCGTTCGTCGTTTCTGTTCGTTCGGTTTCGTCGCGGGTTTTCGGCGGCGTTTCCGTTCGATGCGTCGGCGGGTTCGTCGTCGTTCGCGATTTCGTTCGGTTCGTTCCGTCGGATTTCCGTCGGTCGTCGTTCGTCGTTTCGTTCGTTCGGTTCGTCGGGTTCGTGCGTTTTCGTTCGTTCGCTTCATTTCGTGTTCGATTTTCGATTCGCGTTTCGCGCGAGACATTTCGTTTTCGTTCGTTTCGTTCGTTCGGAGGGGTCGTTCAGGTTCGGATTCGTTTCGTTTCGCGTTTCGTCGATTCGTCGTCGCTCGCGTTCGTTCCGTTCGTTCGCGTCGGTCGTTCGTCGTTCCGTTCGGTTCGTTCGTTCGTTCTTCGTTCGTTCTTCGTTTTTCGTCGCTCGTTCGGCATTTCCGATTCGTTCCGCTTTCGTCGCGCTTCATTTCGCGGGTTCGAGTTCTTTCGTTCGCGGTTTCGTTTCGTTCGTTTCGCGTCGCGTTCGTCGCGGTTCGTCGTCGGTGCGATTTCATTTCGTTCGTTCGATTCGTCTTCTATCGCGTTCGGTCGTTCGTTCGTTCGTCGTCGGTCGCGGTTCGATTCGTTCGTTTCGTTCGTCGTTGTCGAGTCATTTACGTTGATTCGTTCGTCGCCGCAGGCTGCGTTCGTTCCGTTTCCGCGGTTTCGGGTTCGATTTCCGCGTTCGTCGTTCGATTTTCGGTTCGTTCGTCGCGTTCGTCGTTCGGCGTTCGTTTCGTGTCGGTTCGTTCGTTCGTCAAGTTTCGCATTTCGTTCGCTTCATTTTTCGGAGTTTCGTCGATTCGTTCGCGGTTCGTCGGTTTCGTCGTTTCGTTCGATTCGTCCGTCGCGACGCGTCGCGCGTCGTCATTTCGTCGTCGTCGTCCGTTCGGGTTTCGGCGTTCGTTCGTCCGATTTCCGTCGGTTCGGTCGTTTCGTTTACGTCTTCATTTCGTCGTTCGTTAGCGGTTTCGCGGTTCGTCGTCGATTCGTCGCGCGTTTCGTTCTCGTTCGGTTCGACTTCATTTTCGTTCGTTCGGTTCGTCGCGCGCGGCCGTTCGTTCGTCGTTCGCGTTCGGTCGTTCGTTTCGTTTCGCGTTCGTTTCGCGTTCGGTTTCGTTCGTTCGTTTCGGTCGTTTCGCGCGTTTCGTTCTGCGGTTCGTTCGATTTCGTCTCGGCGTTTCGGTGATTTCGTCGTCGTCGATTCGCTTCATTTCGGTCGCGGTTTCGTCGCGTTCCGTTTCTGTTTCGTGCGTTCGTCGTTTCGTTCGCGTCGTTCGGATTCGGTCGTTTCGCGTTCGGTCGGTTTCGATTCGCGTCGTTCGCATTCGATTCGTTCGCGTTTCGTTCGTTTCGTCGGTTTCGGTTCGATTCGTTCGTTCGGTTCGTTTCCGTTCGCGAATTTCGTTCGGTTCGTTCTTCGGTCGCGTTACGTTCGCGGTCGTTCGTTTCGTCAGTTTTCGCGTTCGTTCGTTCGCGTATTCGGTCGTCATTTCGTCGTCATTTTCGCGGTTTCGTTCGTTTCCGTTTCGTTCGTTCGTCATTTCGTTCGTTCGGTTCGTTCGATTCGTTCGGCGCGTTCGTTCCGGTTCGTTCGTCATTTCTTCGATTTCGTCGTTCGCGTTCGTTCGCGTTTCGTTTCGGGCGCGTTCGATTCGTTTCGCGGTTCGGGTCGTTTCGGTCGTTCGTTCGTTCGATTTCTCGTCGTCGATTCGTTTCGTTCGCGTTCGTTCGCGGTTCGTTTCGTCGATTTCCGTTATTTTCGTTCGTTCGTATCGGTCGGTTCGTTCGCGATCGTCGTTCGTTTCGTTCGTTCATTTCGTCGCGCGTTTCGGTTCGTTTCCGGTTCGTTTCGGTTCGGTTTCGCATTCCGGTTTTCGGAGTTCGTCGGTCGCATTTCGTTCGTTCGTGGCGTTCGCGTTCGGCGTCGTCGTTCGCTGCGTCGTTCCGTTTCGCGTTCGCGATCGTTTCGTCGTGCGGTTCGTTCCCCCCGTTCGCGTTTCGTCGCGTTCGTTTCGCATTCGTTTCGCATTTCGCGGTTCGTCGTTTCGTCGTCATTTCCGTTCGATTTCGTTCGCGATTTCGTTCGTTCCGGCGCGCGTTCCCGATTTCGTCGTCGTTCGTCGTTCGTTTCGATTTCGCGCGTTCGTTCGAGTTCGGTCGTTCGCCGTCATTTCGTTCGGTTCGTTGTTCGTTCGTTCGTTCGTTCGTTTCGTTCGCGTTTCCGACGTCGAGCGTTTCGTCGTTTCTTTTCGTTCGGCGTCGTTCGTTCGTTCGGCATTTCGCGTTCGTTCGGCCGTTCGTCGTCGTTCGTTCGGTTTTCGCGTTCGCGGTTCGTTGCGGCCCGTTTCGGTCGTTCGTCATTTCGCGGTTTCGGTCGTTCCGGGTTCGTTACGTTCGGTTTTTCGGTTCTTCGTTGTTTTCGCTTCATTTCGTCGGTTCGGTCGTTTCGATTTCGGTTCGTTCTTTCGTTCGATTTCGTTCGGCGTTTTCCGTTCGCGGATTCGTCGCGTTTCGTTTCGGTCGTTCGCGGTTCGCGGATTTCGTTCTTCGTTCTGGTCGTTCGTTTCCCGTCGTTCCGTTCGTCGTCTTCCATTTCGTTTCGCTTCCGTCTGGTTCGTTCGTCGTGCGTTCGGAATTTCCGCGTTCGTCGTTTCGCTTCGTCGATTCTGTCGTTCGAATTTCGTTCGATGCGTCGTTCTTCCGCGTCGTCGGTTCGCGTTCGATTCCTCAGTTCGTCGTTCCGTTCGTTCGGGGGTTCGTCGTCGGCATTTCGCTTCGCTTCGTCGTTCGTTCGTTCGGTTCGTCGGTTCGCGCATTTCTTCGTTCGGATTTCGGTATTCGTTTCGCGCGCGTCGTTCGTTCGTTCGTCGGTCGGGTTCGTCGTTCCGATTTTCGTTCGTTCCGATTCGTTCGCGTTCGGATTTCGGTCGTCGTTCGGGTTCGCGTTCGCGTCGGTCGATTTCGCATTTCGGTTCGGTTCGTTCGTACGTTCGTCGTCGTTCGATTTCGGGTTCGTCGGTTCGATTTCGCTTCGTTCGTTTCGTTTTCGCGATTCGATTTCGTTCGTTCGTTCGCATTTCCGTTCGTTTCTTTCGTTCGCGTCGTCGTCGGTTCGCGCGTTTCGTCGTTCGATTTCGTTTCACGTTCGTTCGTTTCGTTCGTTCGTTCGATCGTCGTTCGGTTCGTTTCGTTCGCGTCGCGCGGTTCGGTCGGTTCGTCGTTTCGCGGGGTCTTCGCGTTTCGGATTCCGCGCGCGCGTTCGTCCGTTTCGGTCGGATTTCGTCAGTTCGTCGTCGTTCGTCATTTCGGGCGATTTCGCGGCGTTGATCTTCATTCGATTCGATTTCGTTCGTCGTCGTTCGATTCGGTTTCGTTCGTTCGGCGCGTTCGTTCCGTCGGGCGTTCCATTTCGTTCGTTCGTCGATTTCGTTCGTTTCGCGTTCGTTCGTTCGTCGTCGCGCGTCGATTCGTCGTTCGTGCGTCGGCGATCGATTTCGGTTTCGTTCGTCGTTCGTTCGTGGTTCGTTCCGTTCGTTCGTCGTTCGATTTCGGTTCGGTTCGCGTTCGTTCGCGTTTCGTCGTTTCGGTTCGTTTCGGTCGTCGGTCGTTCGTCGTCGCGGATTTCGTCGCGGTTCGTTCGCTTCAATTTCGTCGTTCGTTCGTTCGCGATTTCCGTCCGATTTCGTCGGTTCGTTTCGTCGGTTCCGGGCGCTTCATTTCGATTCGTTCCGTTCGATTTTTTTTCCCCGGGCGTCGTCATTTCGTCCGATTCCGGTTCGTTCGCCTTCATTTCGGTTCGTCGTTCGGGATTTCTTCGTTCGTCGTCGCGCGTTTCGTTTTCGTTCGCGTTTCGTTTCGGGTTCGTTCGCATTTCGACGATTCGATTTCGTTCATTTCGTTCGCTTCATTTTCGCGTCGCCGTTCGATTCGTTCGTCGTTCGATTCCGACATTCATGTCGTTCGATTCGGGGGTTCCGGGGGGTTTCGATCGGTCGCGTTCGGTTTGGTTCGGCGTCGGCGTTCGCGCGCGTCGTTTCGTTTCGGTTCGTTCGTTCCGTTCGTTCGCGTCGATCGCGAATTTCGTTTCGGTCGGTCGTTCCCGGTCGGGTCGTTCGGTTCGTTTTCGATTTCGAATTTCGTTTCCGCGTTTCGGCGTGCGTTCGTTCGTCGATTTCGTCGGCGATTTTCGTTCTTCGGGATTTCGTTCTCGCGCGGATCGTTTCGTCGTCGTCGTTCGTTCGTTCGCGTTCGCTTCTTTCGTTCCGTTCCGTGTTCGTTTCGTCCTTTCGTTCGTTTCGTCGCGTTCGTTCGGATTATTCGATTCGTTTCGTTCGTTCGCGTTCAGGGGGGGGGGGGTTCGTCGGCTCATTTCGTTCGTTCGGTTCCGTTCGGGTCGTTTCGCGCGCGTCGGATTTCGCGGCGCGGCGTTTTTTCGTCGTTCGTTCTCGGCGGTTCGTTTTTTTTTTCATTCTCGATGTCGCGTCGTTCCGGCTTCATTGTCGATTTCGTTCGTTCGCGCTTCATTTCGGCGGGTTCGCGTTTCGTTCGCTCATTGTCGTCGATTCGTCGGGTAGTTTCGAGTTCGTTTCGTCGGTTCGGTTTCGTTTTCGTTTCGATTTCGTTCGGTTTCGTTTCGTCGTCTGTCGTTCGTCATTTCGTTCGTTCTCGCTTTCGGCGCGCGGTCGTTCGTCGTTCGATTTCGGTCGTTCGTTCGTCGCGGCTTTCGTTCGTTTCGGTTTCCGTTTCGGATCGTCGTCGGTTCGGTTCGTTCGTTCGCGTCGGCGCGTTCGGTCGGTTCGATTTCGTTCGCGTTTCCGTCGTTCGTTCGTTCGGTCGTCATGTCGCGCGTTCGTTCGATCGCGTTTCGTCGCGGGTTCGGTTCGGTTCGGTTCGTTCGTTCGTTCGTTCGGGTTCGGTTCGCCGGGATTCGTTCGCGCGTTTCGTTCATTTCGGGACCATTTCGTTCGTGTCGGCGTTCGCTTCGCGGGGGTTTCGCGTTCGTTCGTTCGCTTCATTTCGTTCGTTCGCGTCGTTTTTTTCGTTTCGTTTCGTTCCGTTCGCGTCGTCGTCGTCGGGTTCGTGTCGTTCGTTTCGGTCGTTCCGTTCGGTCTTTCGCTTCATTTCGTCGTCGGCGTTCGTTCGTTCGTTCGTTCGCGTCGTTTCGTCGTTTCGGTCGCGGGTTTCGGGCTTCATTTCGGTTCGTTGTTCGTTCGTCGTTTCGCGTTCGTCGCTTTCGTTTCGTTCGTTCGATTGCGCTTCATTTCGTTCGTCGCGTCATTTCGTTTTCGGTTCAGGGGGTCGCGAGTTTTCGTTCGGGGGGGGGGGGGGGGGTTCGGTCGTCGTCGGTTCGTCATTTCGCGGGTTCGTCGCTTCATTTCGTTCGTCGTTCGTTCGCGTCGTTCGTCGTTCGTTTCGGTCGTTCGCGTTTCGTCGTTCCGTTTCGTTCGTTCGTTCGTTCGGGATTTTCGTCGTCGTTCGGTTCGTTCGTTTCCGTTTCGTCGTTCGTTTCGTTCGCGGTCGATTCGTCGTTCGTCGTTTCCGTTCGTTCGTTCGTCGTTCGATTTCGTCGGTTTCGGTATTTCGCGTCGTTTCGAGGCGTTCGTGCGCGCGTTTCGCTTCGTTCGTCGTTCGTTCGTCGTCGTCCGCGTTCGTTCGTCGCGTCGTCGGAAGTTCGTTCGTTTCGATTCTTCGTTTTCGGTTCGGTTCGTTCGTCCGTCGTTTCTTTTCGTTTCGTTCGTTCGTTTCGTCGGTTTTCGTTCGCGGCTGATTTCGCGCGTTTCGTTCGGTCGTTCGTTCGTTCGTCGTTCGCGGTTTCGTTCATTTCGTCGGTTCGCGTCGTTTCGTCGTTCGTTCGATCGTTCGTTCCGTTCGTCGGTCGTTTCGGTTTCGTTCGTCGCGTTTCGCGCTCGCGTTGATCTTCCATTTCGGCGTCGCGTCGTACTTCATTTTCGCGGTTCGTTCGTTCGCTTTCGCGTTCGTTCGCGCTTCATTTCGATTTCGGTCGGATCATTTCAATTTCGTTCGCGTTCGTTTCGTTCGTCGTGCGTTCGTTTCGTCGTTATTAGTTCGTTCCGTCATGTTCGCGTTCGGATCGTTTTCGATTTCGTCGTCGTCGGTCGATTTCGGTTCGCGTTCGTTTCGTGTTCGTCGTTCGGCGTTTTCTCGGTTCGTCGTCGTCGTCGTCGGGTCGTTCGTCGCGTTTCGTTCGCATTTCGTCGTTCGTCGTTCGAGATTCGGTCCGCGTTCGTCGCGTTCGAATTCGGATTTTTCGGTCGTTCGTCGATTTCCGTCGGCGTTTCGGTCGTTCGTTTCGGCTTTCTTTTCGCGCTTCTTTTCCGTTCGTTCGTTTCGGCTTCATTTCGTTTCGCGGGCTTCATTTCGATTTCGGTCGTTTCGCGCGGTCGGTTTCGTCGGTTCGGTTCGTCGCGTTCGTTCGTTCGGTTCGTCGTCGTTCGCTTCGTTCGTTCGTTCGTTTCGTTTCGTTCGCGTCGGTTCCGATTCGTTTCGTTTCGTTCGTATTCGTCGCGCGGCGTCGGTTCAGATCGTCGGTTCGTTCGTTCGCGTTCGATTCGTTCGTTCGATTCGTTTCGTCGCGCGGTCGATTTCGGTTCGTCGTTCGTCGTTCGGCTTCATTTCGTTCGCGTTCGTCGTTTTCGTTTCGTCGTCGCGTCGTCGTTTCGTCGTTCGTCAGTTCGATCGCCCCCCCGCGTCGTTCGTTCGTGTCGCGTTCGTCTTCGTTCCGTTCGCGCGCGTTCGAATTTCGTTCGTCTCATTTTCGTCTTCATTTCGTCCTTTTCGTCGTTGGTTCGAGTTCGGCGTGTCGTTCGATTATTTTCGTCGTCGCGACTCGCGTTCGCGTTCGGTTCGTTTCGTTTCGATTTCGGTTCGGTCGTTCGTTCGTCGTTCGTCTTCTTTCGTTCGTCGTCGATTTCGGATTTCGTTTCGCGTCGGCGCGCTTCGTCGTCGGCCGTTCGTTCGTCGGTTTCGTTCGTGTTCGATTTCGTTCGTCGTCGATTCGCGTTTTCGTTCGTTAGGGGGTCGTTCGTTCGTTCGGCGGTTCGTTCTTCGTTCGTTCGTTCGTTCGCGTTGCGTTCGTTTCGATTCTTTCGTTCGTCGTTCGTTCGTTCGGGTTTCGTTCGTTCGCGGTTCGCTGTTCGTCCGGTCGTTCAGTTCGGTTCGATTTCGTTCGCGTTCGATTCGTTCGTGTCGTCGTTCGTCGTCGGATTCGTCGGGTTCGTTCGCGTTTCGTCGCGTCGTACGTTTCGGTTCGCGTTCGGGCGATTTCGTCATGTTCGCGTTCGTTCGTTTCGTTCGGGTTCGTATCGTTCGATCGTTTCGGCGTTCGGCGTTCGTTCGTCGTTCGTTCGCGCGGTTTCGCGTCGTCGGCGTTCGATTTCGTTCTGTTCGTTCGTCGTTAGTTCGTTTCGTTCGTTCCGTCGTCGGCTTCGTTTCGTTCGATTCTTCGTTCGCGTCGTTCGGCGTTCCGGATCTTCTTTCGTCGGGGATTTCGCGTTCGCGTCGTCGTTCGTTCATTTGTTCGGTTTCGCTTTTCGTTTCGTCGTTTCGTTCGGTCATTTCGTCGTCGTTTCGGTTCGCGCGTTTCGTTTCGCGTCGCGTTCGTCGTTCGTTTCGTCGTTCCGTTCGTTCGACGTTCGTCGTTCGTTCGTCGTTCGTTCGTTCGTTTCGTCGCGTTCGGATTTCGCGTCGTCATTTCGTCGATTCAGTTCGTTTCGTTTCGTTCGCGCGATTTTCGGTCGCGGGGGGTTCGATTCGCTTCGTTTCGTCGCGATTTCGCTTTTCGTTCGGGGATTTCGTCGTCAGTTTCGGTCATTTCGCGTTCGTCGCGGCGTTCGTTCGATTTCGTTCGTTCGCGTCGCTTCATTTCGCGTTCCGTTCGTCGGTCATTTCCGTTCGTTCGTTCGTTTCCGTTCGTTCGTTCGTTTCGTTTCGTTTCGTTCGTTCGCGATTTTTCGTCGTCATTTCGTTCGCGGTTTTCGGCTTCGTTCGCGTCGGTTCGCGTCGTCGTTCGGTCGTTTTCGTTCGGTTCGTCGGTCATTTCGCGCGTTCGTTCGTCGTCGGTTTCTCATTTCGTTCGTCGTTCGTTTCGGTCGTTTTCGAATTCGGTCATTTCGCTTCGTTCGGTCGCGTTCTCGTTCGGTCGCGCGTCGTTCGCGTTTCGTTCGTCGTTCGGTTCGTCGTCGTTTCGGCTCATTTCGTTCGCGTTCGTTCGTTTCGTTCGGCGGATATCGTTCGTCGCGTCTCGTCTTCGGTTTTTTTTTTTTTTATTTCTTCGTCGGATTTTTCGCGCGGTCGTTTCGTTCGTCGTATTCGTTTTCGTCGTTTCGTTCGGTTCGCGGATTTCGTCGCTTCATTTCGTCGTTGCGTTCGTTCGCGTCGTTCGAAATTTCGGCGTTCGGTTCGTTCGGGTTCGGCGTTCGCGATTTCGTTCCGGGATTCGTTCGTCGGTCGTCGTTCGATTCGGATTTCGTCGTCGGGCGTTATCGTCGTCGCTTCGGTTTCGTTTCTCGATTTCGTTTCGGTTCCGTTCGGGGATTTCGGATCGTCGTTCGTTTCGTCGGTTCGTTCGCGCGGCGTTCTGTTCGTTCGGTTCATTTCGCGTTTCTGTTCGTTCGCTTCGGTTTCGTGCCGGTCGGCGTGTCGTTCGTCGATTCGGTTCGTTTCGCGATGTTCGATTTCGGGGGTTTTCGTTCGGTTCGCGTCGTTCGTTCGTTCGTTTCGTCGGTTCGCGGATTTCGTCGTTCGCGTCGTCGTTTCGATTTCGCATTTCGCATTTCGGTCGTCGTTCGTCGTTTCGTTCGTTTCGGCGATTCGTTTTCGCGCGTTTCGTTCGTCGGTTTTCGTTTCGTTCGTCGTCGTTCGTCTCATTTCGTTTCGTTCGGCGCGGTTCTCGGACCTCGTCGCTTCATTTCGTCGTTCCTGCTTCGCGTTCGATCGATTCGTTCGCGTTTCGTCACGGGGGGGGGGGGGGTCGGTCCGTTTCGGTCGTCGTTCGTCAGGTTCGCGTTCGTCGTTCGCGGATTTCGGTCGTCATTCGTTCGGTCGCGGCGCTCGGTTCTCGTTTCGTTCGGTTTCGTCATTTCGTTCGTCGTCGATTTCGGTTCGCCGTCGTTCGATTCGCGCATTTCGATTTCGTTCGCAAAAAATGTCGTCCGCATTTCGTTCGTCGGTTCGGGTTCGTCGCGTCGTTACGTTCGATTTCGTCGGGCTTCATTTTCGTCATTTCGAATTTCCGTTTTCGTTCGGATTTCGTCGTCGTTCGTTCGTTCGGTCGCGCGTTCGTCGTTTCGTTTTCGTTCGTTCGATTTCGCTTCATTTCGCGGCGATTTCGTCGCGCGTTCGATTCGTTTCGTTCGCGCTCGTTCGTTCGTTTCGGGGCGTTCGCGGATTTCGCGTTCGTTCGTTTTCGTTTCGTCGTTCGGCGCCGTTTCGCGTTCCGTTCGTTTCGTTTCGCGTCCGTTCGCTCGTTTCGTTCGATTTCGTCGTCGTCGTCGCCGTTCGTTTCCGTTCGGTCGTTCGTTTCGTTCGATGTTCGTTCGTTCGGCGTTCCGCGCGGTTCGAGTCGTCGTTCGTTCGGTTCGTCGTTCGTTTTCGTCGTTTCGAATTCGGGGGGGGGTTCGTTCGTTTCGGTCGCGTCGTCGTTTCGTCTTCGCGTTTCGAATTCGTTCGGCGTTCGTTCGTCGTTCGTTTCGGTCGATTTCGTTCGCGTTTCGCGTCGTCGTTCGGTTCGCGTCGTTCGTTCGTTCGTGCGTTCGCGTTCGGTTTCGTTCGCGGCGTTTCGTTCGATTTCGTCGAATTTCGTTCGTTTCTTCGTCGCTTCGTCGGTTCATCGTTCGCATTTCGTTTCGTTCGAATTCGTCGCGGTTCGGTCGTCGTCGTCGTTCGTTCGTTTCGTTCGCGTTCGTTCGGCTTCGTTCGTTTCGGTCGTCATTTTTCGTTTGTTCGTCGTTTTGTTTTTCGATTCGTTCGCATTTCGCATTCGGGATTTTCGATCGTTTCGTTCGCGTTTCTCGTTCGCGTTTTCGCGCGCTCTTCGGTTTCGGTCGTTCGTTTCGGTTGCGATTTCGTTCGTCGTTCGTCGTTCGATTTCGTTCGTTCGGCGTTCGTTTTCGTGTTCGTCGGTTCGGATTTCGTTCGTAGATTTTCTTTCGTCATTTTTTTTTTTTTCAGTCGTTCGATCTTCACATTTCGTCGATTTCGTTTTCGTTCGTCGCGTCGCGCACGCGTTCGTCCCGGTCGCTTCGTTCGTCGTTCGTTCGGATTCGTTCGATTCGTTCGATTCGTTTCGCATTTCGTTCGCGTTCGCAGTTCGTCGTTCGCGATTTGGTTCCGTTCGTTCGATCGGTTCCGTCGTTCCGGTTCGTTCGTATTCGTTCGGTTCGGTTCGTCGATTTCGTTCGTTCGTCTCGCGTTCGTTCGTCGTTCGTTCGTCGGTTCGGTTCGTTTCGGCGTTCGGGTTCGCTTCGTCGTTCATTTCGTTCGCGATTCGTTCGTTCGTTTCGTTCGTTTCGTTCGGGTTCGCTGTTTCGGCGATTCTTTCCAGCATTTCGTTCGTCTGCGTCGTTCCGTCGTCGTTTCGTTCGGTTCGTCGTTCCGATTTCGTTCGGGTTCGCGGGTTTTCGGTTCGCTTCGTTCGTTCGCGTCGGTTCGATCGCGGATTTCGTCGGGGTCGAATCGGGTGTCGTCGTCGGTCGTCGTTTCGGCGCTTCGTTTCGCGTTTCGCTTCGTCGGTCGCTTCGTTTCGTCGTTCGATTTCGGGTCGTGTCGTTCGTTCGGGTTCGATTTTCGTCGTCGTTCGGTTCGATTCGTCGTTCGTTCCGTTCGTGCGTTCACGTCGTTCGTTCGTTTTTCGTCGCGTTCCGTCACGTTTCGTCGTTCGCGTTCGCCGTCATTTCGTTTCGCGTTCGTTCGTCTTCGTCGGTTCGTCGTTTCGTTTCGTTCGCGCTCGTTCGGATATTCATTTTCGTTCGGTCTTTTCGTCCGTTTCGCGCGTTTCGGTTTCGCTTTCGTTCGTTCGTCGCGGTTCGTCGTTCGTTCGAATTTCGTTTTCGTTCGTTTTCGTCGCTATTCGGTTCGGTTCGATTCGTCATTTCGGCGTTCGTCGTTCGTTCGGCGTTCGACGTGTCTTTCGTTCGATTTCGGTCTTCTGGCGCGGTTCGGCTTCATTTCGCGATTTCGTTCGTTCGGTTCGCGGGGTTCGTTCGCGTCGTCCGTTCGTTCGGTTTCGTTCGCGTTCGTTCGTTCGTCTTTCAGGTTCGGGTTTCGGTTCGTCGTCGTTCGTCGCGTTTCGCTTTCGGGGGGGGTTCGTCGATTTCGTTCGTTTCGTTCGTCGCGTCGCTTCGGCATTTCGATTTCGTTTCGTCGTTCGTTCTTCGTCGGTCGCCGCGTTCGTCGTCGAGTCGCGTCGTTCGTCGTCATTCGTTTCGTTCGGTTCCGTTCGCATTTCGTCTCATTTTCGTTCGTCGTTTCGGTTTCGGTCCGGGTCGTTCGGGATCATTTCGTTTCGCGTTCGTCGCGTTCGGTCCGTTCGCTCGTTTTCGCGTTCGTCTTTTCGTTTCGATTTCGCGTCGTTTCGTTTCGTTCGTCGTTCGTTCGCGTTCGGTCGGTTCGTTTTCGGATTTCTTCGTTCGCTTCGTCGTCGTTCGTCATTTCCGGTCGTTCGGTTCGTCGTTCGTCGTTCAGGCCGGTTCGATCTCATTTCGTTCGATTTCGGCTTCCGAGTCGCTTCGTTCGTTCGTTTCGTTGCGTTCGGCGCGTCGTTCGTCGTTCCGGTTCGATTTCGTCGTCGTTCTTCGTATTCGTCGGTTCGTTCGGGTTTTTCAGTCGTTCGGTTCGCGTCGTTTCGTCGTCGTTTCGTTCGTGCGTTTCGGCGCGTTCGCGTTCGTTCGTTTCTCGTTTCGATCGCCATTTCGTTCGTTTCGTCGTCGGACGTTCGAATTTCGATCGTCGTTTCGTCGATTTCGTTCGTCATTCGTTCGTTGCGCGTCGTTTCGTTCGGGCGCGTTGTTCGATTTCTTTTCGATTTCGGATTTCGGATTCGTTTTTTCGTTCGTCGATTTCTGCGATTTCGTTCGTTCGCGCGTTTCGCGATTGTTCGTTCGCGGTTTCAGCCGTGGGTTCGGGATTCGTTCGTTCGTTCGCTTCGGTCGTTCGCGTTTCGTCGTTCGTTCGTTCGGTCGTTTTCGTCGTTTCGCGGGTTCGCGATTCGCGTTCTTCGTTCGTCCGCGTTCCGTTCGTTCGTCGTTCGATTTCGTCGTCGGTCATTTCGTTCCGCGTTCGATTTCGCGTTTCGGGGTTCGTTCGTTTTCGAATTTCGTTCGTCGATTCTTTTCGGCGTTCCGCGGGTTCGTTCGCGGTTCCGTTCGTCAAAAAAAAAAAAAAGGGGGGGGGGTTCGTTCGCGGTCGTTCGTTCGTCGTTCGTCGTTCGTTTCGTCGGCGTTCGGTATTCGCGTTTCGCGTTCGGGTCGGGGCGCGTTCGTTTTCGTTCGATTCGGTTCGGTCGGTTGTTCGTTCGTTCGTTCGGTTCGTCGTTCGTTTTCCGTTCGGTCGTTCGTTCGTTCGTTCGTTTTTCGTTTCGCGTCAGTTCGTCGTCGTTTCGTCGTTCGCGTTCGGTCGCGGTTCGTCGTCGCATTTCCGTTTCGTTCGTTCGTCGGGTCGGTCGTTTCGCGGTTTCGTTCGTTCCGTTCGTTCGTTTCGTTCTTTCGCGATTCGTCGTTTTCGCGGTCGTCGGTTCGCGTTCGTCGTTCGGTCGTTCGTTTCGCGGTTCGTTCGTTCGCGATTTCGTTTTTCGGGTTCGTTCGTTCCGTTCGTTCGTCGGTTTCGTTCGTTCCGTCGTTCGTTCGTTCGATTTTCGTTCGTCGCGTCGTCGTTCGGTTTCGGTCCGTCGCGTCGCGCTTCGTTTCGTCGTTTTCGCTCATTTCCGTTCGATTCGGTTTCGCGGTCGCGTCGGTTCGTTCGTTCGTTCGCTTCGTTTCGCGTTTTCGATCGTTCGTTTCGCGTCGGTTCGTTCGCGGTCGTTCGATTTCGTTCGTCTTTGCGTTTTCGTTCGTCGTTCGGTCGGTCGCATTTTCGTTCGGTCGAACTTCATTTCGTTTCCGTTCCGTTCGATCTTCATTTCGCGGTTTTCGTTTCGTCGTTCGTTCGATTCGTTTCGCGGTTTTCGTCGCGTCGTTTCGTTTCCGTCGACGGGCGTCGCGTTTCGTTCCATTTCGTTTCGTTCGATTTCGTTCGGTCGTTTCGTTCGTTCGATTTCGTTCGTTTCGGATTCGTCGATTTCGTCGTCGCGGGTTCGTCGTTCGTTCGTCGTTCGTCGAAAACACATTTTTTTTCGCGTCGTCGGTTCGTTCGTTTCGATTTCGTCTCGCTTCATTTCGTTCGATTTCGCTTCATTTCGTTCGCGTTCGATTTCGTCGGTTCGCTTCATTTCGTCGCGTTCGCGTCGTCGGATCGTCGGCTTTCGGATCGCGTTTCGGTCGTTCGATTTCGGTTCGGTCGTCGATTTCGCTTTCGTTTCGCGTTCGTCGTTCGTATTCGCTTTCCGTTCGATTCGTTCTTCGTCGTCGTTTCGCGTTCGTCGTCGTTCGTTCGTTCGTTCGTTCGTTTCGGTCGGCCGTTTCGTTCCGCGTTCGTTTTCGTCGTCGTTCGTTCGTCGCGTCGTCGTTTCGTTTTCGTTTCGTTTCGATTCGCGCGTCGGTTCGCTTCGCGGGGTTCGCGGTCGGCTTCAGTTCCGTCGCGTTTCGTTCGACGTTCGCGTTTCGCATTTCGTCGGGTCGGTCGTCATTTCATTCGGTTTCGCGGTTCGTTTCGGATTTGTCGAGTTCGTCGTTTCAGGTTCGCTTCATTTCGATTCGGTTTCGTCGTCGGCGCGGTTCGCGTTCGTTCGCATTTCGATTTTATTCGTTTCGCGTTCGTTCGTCGTTGCGCTTCGGTTCGTTCGTTTCGTTTTTTGTTCCGCGTTCGGCGTTCGTTTCGTTCGGTTCGTCGTTCGCGTTCGATTTCGGTTTCGTTCGTCGTTCGATTCGTTCGTTCGTCGGTCTGGTTCGTTCGCGCGTTCGTTTCGGTTCGTTCGTTCGGTTTCGCGTTCGTCGACGTCTTCGTTCGTCGTTCGTAGTTCCGTTCGGTTCGTCGTTCGTTCTCGTTCGTTCGATTTTCGTTCGTTCGGTTTCGTTCCGTTCGTTCGTTCGTTCGTCGATTCGCGTCGTTTCGTGTTTCGTTCAGTCGCGTTCGTTTTCGTTTCGGTTTCGTCGGTTCGTTTTGTTCTTCGTTTTTTTTCGGCTTTCCGTCGTTTCGCGGGCCCGGGTTTTTTGTTCGTTCGTCGTTTTTTCGTTCCCCCTTTCGTTTGTTTTTGTCGCCGGTTCGGTTGCGCTTTTCCCGGGGCTTTTCGTCGCTTCCCTCGTCCCCGGGGGTTCGTTTCGGGGTTTGTTTTGTTCCGTCGTTGTTCGGGGGTTCTTTTGGTTCGTCTTTCCCCGGGTTCGGTCGGGGTCTTCGTTTGCGTTTCGTTCGTTCGTTTGTCCCTTCGGTTCGGGGCCCTTTTTGGTTCGTTTGCGGGGGTCTTTCGTTTCGTTCTTTGTTTTTGCCCTTTCGGGTTTCGCGTTCGGTTTTGTTTTGTCGTTCCCGGGGGTTCGTTCGGGCTTTTTTTCGCGGGTTTCGGTTTTGCGTTTGTTTGGTCGATTCGGGTTCGCCGCGGGTTCGGTTTCGGTTCGTTCGGCGTCGCGCGGTTCGTCGCGTTCGCGGTTCGCGGGTTAGGGTTCGGTTCGCTCGTTCGTTCGGTTTCGGTTCGCGGTTCGCGATTTCGCGTTTCGCGGGCGGTTCGTTTCGTTCGTTCGCGCGTCGCGTTTCGTCGTATCGCGTCGTTTCCGTTCGGCGCGGGTTCGTTTCGGGTTCCGTTCGTTCGGTTCCGGGTTCGTTCGGCGTTCGTTCGTTCGTTCGAGGCGACGTTCGTTTCGCGTGTCGTTCGTTCGTTCGCGGTTCGATTCGTTCGTTCGCGGTGGGTCGCGTTCGTCGTTTTCGCGTTCGATTTCGCCGTTCGGGTCGTTCGGCGTTCGGGGTCGTTCGGGGTTTCGTTCGTTCGTTCGCGTTCCGGGTTTCGTTTCGCGTCGCGGTCGTTGACGTTCGATTCGTTCGGTTTCGCGTTCGGGCGGTTCGCGATTCGTTCGGCGTTTCGTTCGTCGTCGCGCGTCGATTTTTTTCGGCGTCGTTCGCGTCGTTCGTTCGGGCATTCGTGTTCGCGCGCTCGCTTCGCGCGGTCGTTCGGGGGCGGGAGTCGTTCATTCGTCGTTCGTTCGCGGGGCGTTCGTCCGTTCTTCGGTTCGTCGGCGTTTCGCGCGTTCGCCGGTTCCGCCGGGTCGGGCGTCGTTCGTTCGTTCGTGGGGGTTCGCGTTCGTTCGCGCGCGACGTTCGTCAGGCGTTTTTCCGGTTCGTTCGTTCGTTCGCGGTTCGTTTCGCGCGCGCGTTCGGGGATCGTTCGGGCGTCGTCGTTCGTCGCGTTCGCGGTTTTCGGCGTCGGGTATTTCGGGTTCGTCGTTCGATTCGGACGCGGACCGTTCGTGTCGGTTCGTCGGGTTCGTTCGTTCGTCGTTCGCGCGTTCCGGCGTTTCGCGTTCCGTTTTCAGTCGCGCGGAGGCGCTTATCGGTCGCTTCGACGGTTCGGTTCGGGCGTTCGCGTTCGGGGCTTCGTTCGTCGTTCCGTTCGGCCGGATTCGCCGGTTCGCGGTTTCGACGGGTCAGTGGGCGGTTCGCGGTCGCGGTTTCGGGGCGTTCGTCGTTCGTTCGTTCGTTCGCGTTCGGTTCGTTCGTTCGTTTCGATTCGGGGTTCGGGTTCGCGGTCGTGTCGTTTCGTTCGCGGTTCGATTCGTTCGGATTTCGTTTCGGGTCGTTCGTTCGGTTTCGTTCGCGGGTTTTGTTTCGTTCGTTCGCGGGCGGATTTCGGGTTCGTTTCGGTCGTTCGTTTTCGTTCGTTCGCGTTCGTTCGTTCGTGTCGTTCGGCGCAGATCCGCGCGTTCGTTCGGGTCGGGGTTCGTTTGTCGTCGCGTCGTTCGCGTCGTTTTCTGCTTCCGGGGGGGGCGTTCGCGTTCGGGGCGTATTCGTCGCGTTTTCGTCGCGCGCGCGCGTTTCCGGCGGTTGTTCGTCGTTCGGTTCGGTCGTTCGTTCGTTCGTTCGCGTCGCGTCGTTCGGGTTCGTTCGTTCGTCGTTCGATTCGAGTGGTCGCGGTTCGTTCGCGGTCGGTTCGTGCGTTCGCGGTTTTCGCGTTCGGGTCGTCGCTTCGTTTCGTTGGCGGCGAAGCGGTTTTCGGTTCGTTTCGTTTCGGTTCGTTTCGGTCCGGGCGCGGTTCGTTCGTTTCGTAAAAAAAAAAAAAGCGTTCGTTCGGTTCGTCGTTCGGATTCCTTCGCGTTTTCGTTCGTCGTTTCGCGTCGTTCGTCGTTCGCGGGTTTCGGGGTCGGTTCGGCGTTTCGGTTCGTTCGGTTCGACGCCGTTCGTTCGCGGTTCGTCGTTCGTCGCGGCGCGTTCGCGCGTTCGGTTCTCGTTCGGCGGTTCGCGTTCGCGCGGTTCGGTCGGTTCGCGGTTCGCGTCGCGGCGTTCGTTCGTTCAGCGATTTCGCGCGGAGTGGGGGCGCGGCGCGCGTGGCGTCGGTTCGGGTTCGTTTCGTTCGTTCGTTCGTTCCGTTCGTTTCGTTCGGTTCGCGTTCGGTTCGGCGTCGCGTCGTCGTTCGGTTCGTTCCGTTCGACGATCGGTCGCTCGGTTCGGCGATCGCGCGCGTTCGTTCGTTTCGTCGTTCGTTCGTTCGTGTCGCGGGTTCGTTCGGTTCGTTCGGTTCGCAGCGGGGCGTTCGGTTCGTCGCGTCGCGTTCGGTCGTTCGTTCGTCGTTTCGTTTCGTCGGCCTGGGGAATTTCGTGCGCTCCCGGGATTCGAGTTGTTTCGATCGTTCGTTCGCTTCGTTCGTTCGTTTCGGGTCGCGTTCGTTCGACGCGTTTCGCGGTTCGGCGTTCGGAGGTCGGCCGTCGGTTCGTCTTCGGCGTTCGTTGCGTGGCGGCCTCTTTCTCCCGGCGCGTTCGTCGGTTCTTCTTTTGGTTCTTCGGCCCCCGCCCCCCGGGTTTTCTTCTTTTTTTCCGCCCGGGTTTGCCGTTCCTTTTCCCGGGTCTCTTCCCTCGGGGGGTTTTTCGTTCGCTCGTTTCGTTTCCCCCTTTTTTCGCGTGTTCGGGTTTCGGCGGTCGTTTCGCCCTTCTGCCCCTTCCCCCCCCCTCGTTCGCGCGTTCTTTTGCGGGGTTTTTTGGGGGTTTTGGTTCCCCTTCGTTTTCGCGTCGGTTTCGCGGCCCCGGGCGTCCGGCCTCCCCGGGGGGGGCCTCGCGGTTTCTTCGTTTGCTTTCGTTCTCCTCGGCCTTTTTCCCTTTTGTCGGGGCTTTCCGCGGTCCGCGGGCCGTCGTTCGCGGTGCGTTTGCGGCGGTTTCGCGGTGTCGGGCGTTCGGTTTTCGTTTCCCTGTCCCTCGCCGTCGCGGGGCTTCGGCTTTTTGCCCTCTCGCGCGTTTCCGGTCGGTCGCGGGTTCGGGTTTTTGGGGGGGTTTTGCGGTTTGGGTTCGCGCGTTCGCGGTTTTGGGGGTTCGTTTTGGTTTTTTTTCGGTTCGCGGGGCCCCGGGGGCGCGCGTTTTTGTTCGGGCGCGGGGCGTTCGCGTTTTGTTTTGGGGTTCCGTTCCCTTTTCCCGGGGGTTCCGGCGTTTTGCCGTGGGCTCCGTCGTCGTTCGTTCCCGTTCGTTTCCCGGGGCGTTCGCGTCGCCGGGGCGC